>JABFEW010000332.1:0-36980 GCA_013618405.1 Fusarium hainanense | reverse complement strand
AAAAAAAAAAAAAGAAAAAAAGAAAAAAAGAAAAAAAGAAGAAAAAGTAGATTTATTACTCCGTAGAAAATAGTGACGCCGACATAGACATGCGGAGGAAGCCTAGTTAGTTGCGGCTAGCCTTGCCAGTTGCCTCGAGTCCTACATAGAAGACTACCTATTTAGACTTGTCTTGCTTGCTGGCAGTACCTAGAGTCTGGTTTTTGATACAGGTCGATTACCTATCTCTTGGCATTCCCGATGCATCTCAATCGAGTTAGTGAAAACCTGGAGAAAGCTACGGATACCCATGACTGGATACAATTGGTACTGTATCTTTTCTTTATCTTTATCTCTCTGTAACATCCGAGTTTCGTTTCTTATCAGACATCTACTAGGTAGGCAGTCTAACATGTGCCTTCTCTCTTTGGTATACCGAGAAACCCACAATAAACCACAAGAGATCCCCCACGATAACTGACCTCTTCAGTATAGTATTGACATTGTACACTTTGGCAGTCAGTCTAGGTAGGCAGCGTCAGTGTCAGCGTCAGTGTCAGTGTCAGTGTCAGTGTGCCAACCAACCACACTTTAAACACGTGGATCTACTCAGCGGTATCTCTTCGCATCCTCCCAAACGTTAAAGCAGCCACTCACGACTTTGTATATCTGCCTGTGCCTCTTGTCTACTGTTTGTGATATTTGATGCAGTTTGTTCGTCTCAACATGTTCTTTATCAGCCAACCACAAAGTCAACTCACCGTGTTCCGATAATGCGAAAGACCCTCTTTGTCTCGTCTAGCTCTCGCGAAACTTGCCACGGATGGCCTCATTACCCCTCACTCTATCATCTAACTTGAACTACTGCACTGTCGTATTGTATCTCTAACAAAGTAACACGACAAGACATGTTCATTTGATTGACCAGACTGCTCCCCACATCCAATACAGCATGCCTTGCCATGCCATGCCACGCGTTCAACAAATACAGTGCATAATCCCCAAAGTCTGCTGCGTTACACCATGACTGTACACCTGTAGCCGTATGCTTTAGGTGTTGTTGGCCGACCCATCAATCCGTCGAATCGGCGGCTTTCTTCTTTTGTTCCGGCCCTTCTGCCGTGGACCGGGCTCCCGTGGCGCCGTGTTTCAGGATCCACCGGACGGTAAACACGGCTCCGATGGATGCGGGCTTGTTGTTGCAGATGCAGCACTTACACCTGCACTTGTTTCTACAGTAAGAGTTAATAATAAAACTTGCTCATTCTCTAAAGAACAGTGCGAGCCATTGATGACACTCGTATGCGCAAAGACGCAATCTGGCTGTCTCATGGTGAAATTCCCTGCAACGAGTCAAGGAAATGCGGTGTGTCTTCATACCTTAGTTAGTACCCAGAGCGGCATATCATAGAACCAGGGCAAGAGTCAGTACAGTACAGTACAGGCGACGAAAGCACAGTCAGCTGATATCCACACAACTTTGTAGAGGTGCCGCCTTTACAGTAGCAATATGCTGTCCTATGTCTGATGTCACATTTTGGTGATCGTATATCCGCTTGCATCTGACTTGTCTCATGATGTGAGGATCATCTCATGTGGCTCATTTATTCCCTGCGCTGTATCATATCCTACTACCTCTATAGATCAACTTCGGACAGATCACAATGTAATGTTGCCCTTCTGATAAACAAGCAATTTGCTGAATAGTCTCTAGGTAACAAAGTATGTCATGATTGGAACTGACGATTGGTCATACGCGGGTGTATCATGTCATGATGGAATTGCGGCACATCTGCATACTACAAGTATATCTATACCGTTCATATGCACGTTAAATACAAGAAAAAATACAAAGACATGCAGAGTAGTTTAACAATTTATTGATCAGGGCTTTCAACTAGTTCAGCTACCTAGCCGATATGGAATTCCACAAACGCCTACAAGAGTACTGGCCTCTTGCTATGCAGCTCGAACTTAGATTATTTCGCTATGCTTTCCGAACATAATACTCGGTGCTTATCCAGAACCACAAACGCCATTTTCCCAGTTCCCGTCATGAGAGCTTGTGCTCAGAACTCATAATTCTTTTTCGATGTCATAATTAGTGGTGTTTGGCGGGCTCGACAGTAGGAAGCTCCTTGATGGCCTCGGCAATAATATCGAGACCCTTTCGGAGCTCATCCTCGCTGATGACTAGAGGAGGGGCGAAACGTATAATATCGCCATGTGTGGGTTTGGCCAAGAGACCCTTGCCCTTGAGGAGCAGGCAGAGATCCCAGGCAGTTCGACCGTTAGCGGCAGACTCGTCGATGACAACGGCGTTGAGTAGACCCTTTCCTCGAATCACCTTGAGAATAGGAGTGTTGAGGGCCTTGAGCCCATCACGGAACATGTTGCCTAGCTTCTCAGCCTTAGCTGTAAGGTCCTCCTCCTCCATAATCTCGAGAGCGCGAATAGAAACAGCTGATCCCAGAGGATTACCACCATAGGTAGATCCGTGAGTACCAGGCTCGACAACCAGCATGACCTCCTTGCTGCTAAGAACGCAGCTCACGGGGTACATGCCACCAGAGATGGCCTTTCCAAGAGTAACAAGGTCGGGCTTGATGTTGGCCCATTGAGAACAGAGCATACGTCCAGTTCGGCCAATACCAGTCTGAATCTCGTCGCAGATGAAGAGAACGTTGTGTTTGGTGCAGAGAGCCTGCACCTTGGCGAGGTAATCCTCGTCAGGAACAACGACGCCGGCCTCACCTTGAATGGGTTCACAGATGAAAGCAGCGGTCTCCTTGCCATGAGCCTCAAGAACCTCCTCAAGATCGGCAATGTTGTTGTATCGAATGGGCTTGCCAGTACTGGGGTTGAAGGCACCGACGTTGGGGACATAGGGACCGTAGTTTTCTCTTGACTCGGGGTCAACTGATAAGGTAATGGCGGTCATCTAGAACATGTGGTCAGTTTATGGTGTCTTGTTATTGTTGTTGGGAGCAGTTGGACTTACAGTTCGGCCGTGGAAGTTCTCGGAAACACCAAAGATCCAGGCCTTCTCCTGGGGAACGCCCTTGACTTTGTAAGCCCACTTGCGAGCGATCTTGATGGCAGTCTCAACAGCCTCAGCGCCAGTGCACATGGGCAGAACCATGTCGTAGCCAAAGACACTGCGGACCTTCTCGGCCCACTTTGGGAAGACATCGTTGTAGAAAGCTCGGGAGCTAAGTGTCAATCGACTGGCCTGCTCGGTGAGGGTCTTGATGAGCTCGGGGTGGCAGTGGCCTTGATTGACAGCGCTGTAAGCGGAGAGGAAGTCATAGTAATGGTTGCCCTCAGGATCCCAGACATTGACACCCTCGGCGCGTGCAAAGACTACAGGAAGAGGATGATAGTTGTGTGCGGCGTACTCCTCCTCAATGGCGATGGCCTTTTCGGTTGAGGTGGCATGGAACCGAGAGACGGTCTTCTCAGCGTGAGGAGACATGATGTGACGTCAGAGGATGTTGTTGTTGTTGTTGTTGTTGTTGTTGTTATGATTCAAGTAGTCAATTGTTCAAGTAATGAGTGAGTATCTTGATTCAAGTACTGATTTCTTGTTCTTGTTGACGGAATGAATACAGAGAAGAGGAAAGGAACAGTTGGACGTTGAGGAGGACATGGTTGCTCTTTAAGGTCCGGAGGCGGCAAGAGCGTTGTCGGCAAACGGAGGCTTGGAGCGGAAGGAAACAGAGATAGATTCGGAGTTTTAGGTAATTGTTACAGTTGTCTGAGTGTTGGTTTCTGGTTGTTTGCTTTACACTATACCCCTAAGTGCAAGTGTGAGCGACAAAGCGTGGGAGTGTGCGGGCGTGAAGTTGCGAAGTTGAACAAGTGAGGACTCTGATTGGGCGGGAGGAGAGGCGGAACTTGGCGGGTGACTTGCCGCCATCGGCCGAAGTGGCCGTCTATAGAAGATAACTGTCTCTTTTTTCTTGTCTTGTCTTGTCTTGTCATGACATGATAAGTACCAACAGAGTGGCAGCCACAGAAGAGGGGCTCGCTTACGGTAACGTGCAGTATCTATACCTATACCGAAGACGAGAGATGGTACCTCTATTTTTGATAGAAGAGGAGTACGTATTCTTTCCGTTTCCATACCCGAGACTCAATTCTATTCGCGGTACTGCAACTAAAAACTACCTAGTTCTAAATGTCCGATACCATCTTATTGGAGACCAGTTGCATCCATCATGATGATGAGGGGGGATCAAGACAAGAGGCTCTAACAAACTCCCCATCTTTAACTTGCCTATCCTATTCTAGTGACCGCAAAATCCGGGGTGAGGGGCTAGGGAGCCAGGGACCGACCACCTGACAAGGGTTCAATGCAGGTGAGTTTATGTTTACTGGGAGTGACCAATAACGATTTCCCCATTATCATAATCAATGATTGCTATCAATGAGAATAGAAGGGATTGGTACTTGATTGCAACCAGAGACTCAAATTCCATTGTAGGCGTTGTTCTGAGCACAAGATTTGTCTCAAATGTTACCGTCTGCAACAGTGGAACTTCTCTTGTCATTTCTCGGTATTACTTGTTTGCTATTGAGTAAGAATTACAGAATTTTATATGACCCCCAACTTTTGGTCTCATGAATTAGCCAACGCTATGTTATCACCAAGAAACTGACTGGTTCCTGGTCTCTTACCGCCAGATGCCGCCTCTTCCGCCTGCCCCGCCTTTCTCGTGTGTAAGCAGGCGGAACTCATCTTAACTCCGCCTGAGCCGCCGGAAGTGTCACGTCAGGTATCATGATCATGGTCATGATCGGTGAATTTACTGCAGTAACAGACAATACGGCTTTCTTATGATGATGACTGAATACTTGCTTGTTTTCGGTCTATGTTGTGCCGAGATTGAGGTTGGAAGTTGCAATTACAGGTATGTAACATTGGATCTCTATGAGACTGTGGCGGTGACTGTAGCACAGCCACTAAGCCACACTCACCCAAGAACAAGCTGTCTCAATAGTCAGTCAACTCCTGAGTTGAGATGCCAAATCAACCAACCTCAATATGTCGTCTGCAACAGTTTCGAGAAAAGTCCTCGATGAGGCTCGAAATAAAAGGAATCGATCGGTTTTCATACGCGACATTATCATCATTCGTCTCATCAATGCTTGGTGGACGACCACCTTTTTCCAGCCTGATGAGTTCTTTCAATCTCTTGAGCCAGCCTGGGATCTGGCTTTTGGCTCTCAGAGCGGTGCATGGTTGACATGGGTATGTTGATCTCCGTTACTTTGATCAAGATTACCTAGGAATTGAGGTTATCACATAATATCCTTGCCTGGAACTGAGTTGTTGTTGTGCGAGTTGTGTTGTCAACTTCACTTACACTACACTTACACTGTCAACCCAGCCAGTTGATACACTCAGTCCATTCTCACGTTTGCTTCTCTGCTGCCATCATATCTTATATATCTAACTTGGTGTGATTCAGGAATGGCAACATCAACTTCGTACCTCTCTTCATCCAGCTATCTTCGCAGGCGTCTATCTCATCGCCGACTCCATCTCCAGCCACATTCTTCCAATAGGCATTCTTCGCGCAGCCATCCTCGTCGCTGCTCCTCGGGCTCTTCAGGCTGTGATCGCTGGTCTTGGTGACTGGTACACTTGGCAACTAGCCGTACGCATCTTTGGAGCCAACAGCAACATCTCTTTCTTCGCTGTAAACCTTCCCTCCTTAACCTTCTCAAGACCGTAAACTAACGTTGACCAAAACATCAGCTCTTTCTGCAACTCTTCAACCCCTGGCAATGGTACTGCTCCACTCGTACCTTTTCCAATTCTCTTGAGATGACTCTCACCGTCATGGCGCTGTACTACTGGCCGTGGGAACTCGTCGGTGCTGCGCAGACGACCAAGGAGAACCCTAAACCTACCCCCATGCTCAAGAGTCTCTGGTCTCTTCGTGCATCTCTTTGTCTTGCTGCCTTGGCCGTGGTTCTTCGTCCTACTAACGTCTTGATATGGGCGACCATTGTCTTCTTCGCCCTCACTCGATTCTCACTCCAAGGGCCATCGCCTTTGTCCCTTTCAACGGTCCTGACACTGGTCCGTGAGGCTGTCATGTGCGGTTCTCTGATCCTGGCCTTATCCGCTGCTTCGGATCGTCTTTACTTTGGGTTCTGGACATTTCCTGCCTATAATTTTCTGAACTTCAACCTGTCCAAGTCCCTCGCAGTCTTCTACGGTCGTAATCCCTGGCACTATTATATCCTCCAAGGACTGCCACTGATCTGCACTACAAGTCTTCCATTCGCTGTTGTGGCGCTTTACAAGCCAACTGAACATGCTACATCGACACAGCAGTCAAACGTGCTCAGAACATTGGCCTATACTGTTTTCACCACCGTTGGTGCCTTATCGCTCATCTCTCACAAAGAAGTTCGGTTCATTTACCCTCTTCTTCCAGCGCTCAGTGTCCTCGCCGCTCCCTACGCTGCTTCGTTCTTCACGTCTCAGCCGAAACCTAACACTAACAACCCCCTCCCACGACCCCAGGTGCGCACGCACTACCTTTTTGTTGCCCTTGGTGTTAATGTTTTCCTCGCGGGCTACCTGTCTTTCTTCCACCAGCCAGCTCCTCTCAATGTCCTCACATACCTGCGCCGTGAGTACGAGCGCATCCATCCAGATTCTGTCCAGCTCGCCCAGACCTCTCACTTCTCCACTATCCCTGAAAAAGAGGATGAGTTATTTGCTCTCTTCCTCATGCCTTGCCACTCTACCCCCTGGCGTTCGCACCTAATCTATCCCGGCCTGCGAGCTTATGCTCTCACTTGTGAACCCCCGCTTCATACTGAACCAAACACTCTTGAAAGAGAAAACTATCGTGACGAGGCTGATCGATTCTACGACAACCCTGTTCCTTTCCTCACCTCGGAGCTGTTCAGTCCGGCAAAGTCTCTCGCCGTTCCTCGCTATATCGTCGGTTTCGAAGGTATCGAGTCCTGGTTAGAGGAGTTTGTCCAGACTCCTGAAGCACACTCTTTAGGTATGACCAAGGTGCGCCCTGTTTGGAAAGGTTTCAATGGACTTTTCAATGAAGATTGGCGACGTTCAGGCAAAATGATTGTGTGGGATACTGGCGTCTATGACAACGCGCCCCCTAACAAGAAACTATAGAAAGATCTGTTGTCTATAATAAAAAGTGTACACTTCTTCCAATGTATTGTGAAAGTGGCGGGCTGTAGGTTCTTGTATATTTCCTGTCAATCAGACATACCGATGGGCCGTGACACATGTTTAGGTGTCATATTCGTTTTGATAATGACCTGTACTCCATGACTATAATTCCTCCACCCGCTTGAACGAAATAAAGCTGACTAGCACACTCTGCTACATTACATGCATAATTGACTATAAGGGTGCCCGAGGGGTTCAAAACGGCCTCGCCGCTGAACCCGTTCCCCAGGTATCCATGGTGATTTCCATCTCATTCTTCCCACGACATAAACTAAAGAAAATACCATCATAGGTGACACTTTCGTGAAATGCTCATCTCCCTCCTATTGAGCCTCAACCCGATTTTGTTCCTCTCTCCCCCCCTCCTATTTTGGTATCTCTGTTTCAGCCTCCTGTTTTGATTGCTGTTGTTCAGTTTGTGGCTGTTCAAGCTGCACTGTTGATGCCGCAGACGTTTGCTCCGTAGCCTCGACAGATTTGTTCTCCAGTTGCGATTCTGGCGGTAAATTGGATTCTTGTTGTGCCTGTGACTGCGTGTTCGTAGGGGCAGGGGCCGATGGCGAAGTTGGAGATTGTAACGGTGATGATACTGGAGGACTGTCTACATCAAGCATCGATCTGATCTTTTGAGCCTGTGGCTTTGGGGATTCCATCGGGGCCGGAGCTGGAGTTTGCGGCTGAGTAGGAGATCGAGGCTGATCTTGAACTGGGGTCGTTTGATCATGTATTTGAGCTGTAGGTTGAGCTGTAGGCGATGTTTGGGCTTCCACATGAGGCTCATGAACAGGGGATGTAGTCTCGGGTTGCACCATTGTCACTGTAGCCGTCTGGGGAGCTGGTGCTCCTGCAGGTGCCGGCACCATGGTAGGGCCTGCCGCCGCGGTGTTGGTGGAAGCAACAGCTGGGGCACCGGCTATAGCTGCAAGTGAGCCATGGTGCTCATCTCTCTTGATCTCCAAGCTCTTCCCTCGGGGTGAGAAGCCTGAAGCGCCTAAACCAGGGCGATCAGCGGGAGGAGGAGACTTAGCCCTCCTTTGTTCCGCACTCTCCTTTGCTTCGCGATACTTATTCCTGATCCATCCTATAGGACCCTTGGAATCGCTCTCTCTACCTTGGTCAAAACTACCTTGTGCTTCAGCAAGCATATAGGGTCGGTCTGAGCTCTCACTTTTTCGAGGCCTGTGACTAGAACTCGAAATCGACAGGTTGCTAACATCTCCATTATCGTTCTGTCCAATAGCCAGGCGTGGCGAGGTGAGACCCGCGGATGAGCCGCTGTCAGCGTTCCTACTTCTTGACAACCGCCAGCGTCTCTTCTTTTCCCTCTCTGCTTGATCAACAGTGCTGACTGACTGCTCATCGAGAATCTGATCCAAGTCCGATCCTTCGTTAAAAGACGAGTGCAATGATGTTGGTGGTGACTTTTTCGATTTTAGTGTGTTGTCCGGATGGAGACTTTGGTTCGACGACGCCTGAGAAGCTCTTGGGGTATGCTCAGATGACACATTACTCTTTTGCTGTGCCAAGGGAATGGGTGCAAGTTGAGCATCATGAACAGTTTGTGGTTGTGGTCCCTCATGGAGCTGCTGCTGATGCTGGCGTTCCTCCAATGCTTCCTGATGTCTCTCTTCTAGTACGGGAGCGGGATGCTGTTGCAGTGCCTGTGGCTCTGGGTCGTGATGCTGCGGGTGGTCCATGGGGTTAGAGCGCTCTAGCCCCGGAGATGTTGATGTTCCATGCGTGTATGTCAACGACGCAGTCGAGCTCTGTGCACTTGGGTTCAAGCTACCAGGTATTCTTTTCTTCTTTAGCTTGTTCGGTTGCCTTTTGTCCCCGCCGTCTGTGTTGGGAATTGAACGAAAGATATTCGCAAGATCTAGTCCTTTGGCAGCAGTTGGAGACTCCTGCGGCACTTCAAGAAGCTTTTCGTGACTTCGTCCTGTCACTGGGGCCTTGCTGGGAGTAAGATAGCCACCAGCAGCAAATTCTGACGAACGCGTTGACTGGGGAGAATCTCCTATATTCTCCGTGGCATTGACTTGCGTCAAGGGCTCAAGGTGTGCGCCGGAACGGGGACTTGAACCATCAGGTCTTTGAAAGCGACCAGCGCCAATAGCAGGCGATTTCTTGGACGGCACAGTGTTGCTCCTCGCCAGACCACCTGTTGTCGGCGTCGCTGTCAGGGCCGGGCTATTGGGTGTCGAGCTTCCATCGTTTCTGGAGTTTCGTGACGATACTGACCGGTTCCTGCGAAGTTTGCCGTCTCGTCGCACACTGTTGGCACCTGCGCTCGCGTTGGATGCTGATCGGCCCAAACTCGTCTGTCTAGCGGGTTGCGGGGTGAGAGGACCTCTAGGAGTGCCGGACTCCACTTCCTTCTTGGTCTTCTCGTCAGCAGCAGTGCCTTGCATACCGATGAGGAAATGGTCTTGATTTTCAATCAGAAAGATGATAACGCATTGGTTCAGTCTGTATTCCTCAGGAGCCATAGCGTGTGCCGGGTGGGAAAGCATGCCTGGCTGGAAAATAGCTGCCAAGTTCTGTGAGTTCATTCTGTTCTCATCTGCTTTGGCGGCAAAGACCGCCAAAAGGTCAAGAATGTAAAGTAGTAGCTGTCGGTTCAGAGGGGGCAGCTCAGTGATGAGTTGTTGGTACTGCACAATAGCCGCCTTCTCGTTGAAGTTCTCTACGAACTGAGGACCCTCTGCGTCGCCTACAGCTTGCTTGGTCGCACCTCGAAGGGGATCGCGGAACTTTTCGTATAGATCGAGGGGGACGACAGGCTCGGGGAGATCGTTGAGATATCGTCGCAAAACGTTGGCAGCATCGTGTACTGTGTATCCATCCCAGACGAGACCCTTTCCGTATCTATCGGGCGAGTCGAATATGGTTTTTAGCTCCTTTATCCTCTTTTCCGAACCGCTAAGACGGAAAATTCCTTCGATATGGGTAGCTTGGACAAAACGTCAGCACAGTCACCTTGTCAGCCATTTCAACCAAACCAACCTTTTTCTTTGAGGAAGACGCCACATTTTGCGACGACAATGGGAACGTAGCCGTAGATGTAACTCTGTCCCTTTTCATCGATGAGTGAGATTGCAACATTGGCGTATGTTATGCTCTGCCGTAGAGGCACTCCAAAGATGCCTTGCGGTCGGGTTTCTAAAAGTTCTCGAATTAGAGATTTGATATAAGAAGAGGGGGTTGACCATTTGCGCGGCGGGTTTGTGACTGTAGGCATTGCACATGCTATAGTTTTGGGTGGGAAAAGTGATCTTCAGAATACCTGGTTTCGGCACTGAAGCGCATCGCCCGAGGTATTCAGTAGCGAAACTAGATCGTTTTGTTGAACAGATTGAAGACACGGGTCCAGCAGTGTTGCGCACGAGGTGGTGGGGGAGGAGGAAACCATACCCTGGGGCTCTTGGTGCTTTGAAGGTAATTTGAAGCCCTTCCACCATGATTTGAGATCGCGCTTGCTGGGCGGGGAGGCTGCGTTGTTGATTTGGAGGGTCGGCTGGTTGGCCTGGTTAGGGTTCGAGGCGGCGGACGTCATGGCGAACGGATGCGTATACCGGCGGCGAAAGCGACGGTTTCGAGGAGAAGGAGGGTGACGTGACGAGGGATGCTACAGCTGGGCCGGCCCAGTTGCCAGAGTCACGATGGCTGAACCTCAGCCTCAATCCAGGTCGAGGTCGAGGTCAAGGTCGAAGTCGAAGTCGAAGTCGAGAATGCGGCGGCGAGGTGCACTGAGCGGTGACCCGGGGATCGTGTTGTGGAAGAACACCGGGGTTAGAGAAGCGGGCGGGAGGCTGAGGAGATCGAAAACCGATAGGCGACAGCAGGTGAAGGGTACGTTGCGAGACTAAAGATCAGAAGCTAGAAACCGAGACCTGGAGCTGGGGGAGCTCAAGCAAGCGAGCGAGCGAGCGATGGAGTCGAGGGTAACAGCGTGCGCGCCAGTGTAGGATGAGACAGATCGGTCGATGATTGGTAGCGTCAAGGGCGTCACAGCGGTAGGGCGTCAAGGCGTTAGGCGCTGGTTTGGTTTGGTCTGGTCTGGTTTGGTACAGTATCCAATCCTTGGCTTGAGGCACAGGCTGGCGTAAGCAAGAATGGAAAAGACAAAAGAGCGCGATGGTGATAGAGTGGTTTGCGAGGAAAGGCGACAGAGCAGAAGGGTGTCTTTAAGAGAGATTGCGCCGTAGGTTATTGCTCAAGATAATGATTGTCGCGTCGCAGCAGTATGGTAGACGACTGTAGCAATAGAAGAACAGTTGGTGGCATCAAGAACGAACGGAAGGGAGTAAGATTAAAGAAATCCAACCTATCCAAATCAATTGATGTCAGGCGGGGGGGAAAGACTTGGGAGTTGGGGCCAAAAAGCTACTGTACCTTGTACTGGACCTTTCCAGGTCTACCTGGACCAGGTAAGATACTAATTGAAGGTACCCGTAGCGTAGCGTAGAGTACCTACTCAAGGTAACCTAGCGTAGCGGATCCAGCACAGGCGATAGGTACAGTACAATTGCGTACCGAGTACTGACTGTGGGTTGGTCTGTGTTGTGCTGTGTTGTGTTGTGGTTTGGGCTAGGATGATTTGGTCTGGGTCTTTGGCTTGGTTTGGGGGTTAGTATGGACCTTTTTAAGGCACCCCCGTTGGAAAGGCGAAGGAAGAAACCTAGAGATAGCGGAGGTTGAAAGTGTAGGTAGGTACATACAATAACCCGCCCAGGGTACGGACGGATACTGATACCACCTATATGGGCCTGTCCTGTCCTGTTAGGCGAGGTACGAGAGTGTAAATGACTCCCAAAAGCAAGAATTTGAGATTGATCTTTTAATAGAACTGGGTTGACGATTGACAATTGAAGATGCAAGTTGATGGTGGTAATGGTAATGGTAAGGGTATCCCAAAGAGGTAGCTTCTTGTTTCGTGTAAAGTTGACGTAGGCTGCTTAATCCAATAGCAGGGGTTGATTGTCTAATCTCTTCTATATCGTATCTTTTCTCTTTTCTTGCCTCTCAAGTGTCGGATATTCTTGAACGAGTGAAGGAGGCGTGTCCAGCGCACAAGTGAAAGTGGAGTTTCAGGCGCGTTGAATTGATTCGAGTCGAGATGAAAGCGAGTGACCAAATGAATGAACGAGTGAGAGAGTCAAAGTGAGAGTCAAAGTGAGAGTCAGAGTAAGAGCAGGAGCAGGAGGATGGTTGAGGTTGAGGTTGAGATTAAGATTGAGACTGCGACTGAGACTGGGAGAGAGGAGGAATACGAGGATGGGGCCATGCAAAGAGACATAGATTAACTTAACTTGGAGCATCCAATCTCAGCCACAATACGATACAGTCGTAAACTCTGACTCTACTAGCTACTTACTAAGGTACATTTTAAAAATAAATAAAAAAACTCAATTGTTGCTGCAATGCAGCCCTCCGTTGTTGATATTGACTGATGGTAGCCCCAAAGATCGTGGAATACTATAGTACTGTAACTACAACACAATGCCGACCACTACTAGGCTCCCATATCACTAGCAATTATTGCCAGGTTTCCGTACCCGTTAAACAATTCGATAACATCCATATCGATTGACTCATTATTGAGAAAATAAACACTGCAAACGGCTGGATGTCCAGTGCTCAGACTAAGGTACCTAGACTAGAGTATCCACCTCTGGCGCAATTGCGTCTTGGACATGGACATGGAGATTTGCCAGGGTCTAAGCTTGGAACTCGATCAATTTGATCACTCAATCTGTGTTGTCCTGCCCTACGACGACCGGCAAGGGACTGGACTCTCCACAGTGACGAGACACAACCGACGATCACAACTCAACTCAGATGTCTTGAAGGTGATTCTTGATTCAACAACAGTTCAGTACATTACTATTACAATACAATGCAGCAATGGTTTCTGTAGACACAGAGAGTCGAAACTTACACACTCAGCTGAAACCACTAACTACTGCAACCCAACTACTACCATAGACCATGATGATGGAGCCCGGCACTAGAAGCACACAGACATTAGAAACTGGATCAAGGCAGTCAGTCAAGCATAGACTCTGCACAATCACTGCGCATGTATCACTGTAGTTGCCCTACCTTGGACATATCCCAACTTAGGCAAGCAATTCAGTTGGCTGCCTCCACCAAAGCGTGCTCTCGATCTACAGGGCTCTCGAGCTTTACTGCCCGAATCGAGAACTTTTCAATTTCGGCCCTGGGCTAAGAAGCTAGGTGCATATCCCAATCTCAACCTTGTGCAATGTCAATTAAGATTATGTCTTACATCAAAATTATGTACATACATAGGCACGTACGTACGTATATGCATGTGGGCTCTGGGCAATAAACCGGATCAAGTTGACGACGCCACAGAATAGGTTGGTCAGAAGATTTGCAACCGTCTATTGATAAACACATGGATGGTGATGTACGTAGAAGGTATCTAGGTAGTCAATCGTTGGCAATCAGGGACCAGCTACTACAATATTGTATCTACGTATGTTTCCATATTTGGCTCTGTCCATTTATGTAAGTAGTTACTAATAGTAGGTACTTACATTTATCTCCAAGAACGTCAAAGAGTTGCAGCATCACACGTCAGGCCTTGTCTTCAGTTGCATGTTGCCTTCATCACCAGCTGCTGCGCCTCGCCCAGTCTAGCCAGTCCAGTCCCTACAAGGACAAAAGACTTGAGCCTGTCAGACGAGGTGCCGTGTCGATCAGTGTTTCATGTTTTTCGCCATCTATAAGTGAAGGCGCACATACAAGAATAGCAATATGTCTTTCTTAGCTGGTCAGCTGAGATAGGAGATGACAACAGTATCTACTTCCAGAGTATATGGTGAGCTGTAAGCGAGTTGGCTCGTCGGATCTACAAGATAGTATAGCCAGGGTAGCTAAGCGGGGAGCTTCTTGCATGAACGATATCCTGATAGTTGCCTGTGCTATACATATATTACGTGTGAAAGCTCGTACGTAGGTAGCAAGAGACAAGAATAGATGCATTGTAAAGTGAAGTAAGTGTGTTTGTTTTTGGTGGTTGGAGAAAGGAAAGGAAAGGATCTCCACTCTCATGGGTACCTAACTACGTCAGACTTTAGCCAAGCAGATAAAGTAGACGAAAACAATATTGTCAAGCATCAGAAACACGACATTTGCAGTTCAAAAGAAGATAATTCATTATATGAGTAACTCTACTAGATTGAAGGCCTCTTCAGCTAGAAAATAAATGTAAATTCAAAGCTCAAAAGTTGTCGTACTTGACTTAAGCTCGACCAATCCGGGGTAAAACGATAATGCGATCCCGCCGATAAGCCACCTTCTAAGCTCTGTATTGCTTATCTCTGTACAGGCTCAAAATTTCAATCCCCATACACAAACCACCAACGTCGACGTCAACCCACCACACCACGATAGCCTTATAGCCTCTAATTTACCAACTACATCACCCCCCTCAACCCGCCAAAATGGATATGTGCGTTTCATCGGATCATTCGAACCTCCCCAGCTGATTACGACACTAACCAAAGGTTTTTCCAATTGCAGGCTTTCAGCCGCCGAGCAGCGCACTCTTGAGCAGCGCATGCAGAAGCGCCAGGTCAAGGAGTTTATGGGTGTATGTTTCCCCCGAATCATCGCTCTTACCTGTTCTGTACAATTCTAACTTGCATCACATAGGCTTTCGGCGGTCTTGTCGAGCACTGCTTCATGTCCTGCGTCGATGACTTCACCTCCAAGGCTATTTCCAACCGGGAAAGCGGCTGCATCAACCGCTGCGTCCAGAAGTGGATGGCTTCCCAGCAGCGCATCAGCGACCGCTTCCAGGAGCACAACGCCCAGCTCACTGCTCAGATGAACAAATAAGCGCGACGTTTTCGGGATCGCGGCGTGTATGAATAGGAAGGAACAAGAGAAATATCAAGAGAAAACTCTATACGAGGTCTATTTTGGGGCGTCGGTTGTATACTGAAAGGCTGTTGCCCATGATGACAACGATATCAGGCGCGGCTGGTTTTTGTAGCGCCAAGCTGTACTTATACATTATAATGGGTTATAGACATGAAGCAAACGGGCTTAGATCTAGCCCCATGAAATGGAACTATGACCTATCTCTTGTTCAGTAACCAAACTGCTAGGAAAGCTTGGTCCAGTCTTCGAGCCACTTGTACTGGGACACGACAACCGTGAAGTAAAGAAGATGCTCTTGCGAATTGGCGCTGTTGGCGTCCTTTACCAAATTAATCAGTTTATATAATACTTTCTCATGCTCTCAATGCACAGGACCCAATTTCCAACGCCCATAAACTATACTACTCATACTATACATCTCGGTAATCATCGCTCTTCTCTTCTCTAAAAACCTATTCGTATTCAATTCTCTGCTTCTTCGCTCAGCACATCCCGAATGGCATCTAACTGAGCCACAGCTTTTTCCTCCAAAAGATTGTCATATGTTCCTGCGGCAGGCTTCATACCCCGCCAATCCATTTCCCGTTGTCCCAAAGGCATGAGTCGCTCCTTCAATAGCTTCTTTGTGCTCAGCCAAAAGTCAACGTTCTCAAGAAGATTTGCCGAATCCCACTCGACGTCCGGAATGTCCCGATTATTGTTCACACGAAGAGCAGCAAGTACCCTTGTGAGGAGAGCCAGGGAGTGGACTTCGGATATAGCCACAAGCGTCAAGTAGTGCGGTGACGCCCGAGACTGTGTACGGCTTGCTCCGGGTGCTTCAAAACGGTCCACACTTGCCTCTAGTAGATGTGGGAACTGGTTCAGTACGTAGGCAACCTCTGGGGCGATGGTGGCGCCCAGAGCTGTAAGCAGGTTCAACATTAAAGGCAGCAGTCCCTTGGCCCATATACCGTAGCAGCGTTGCACGACAGGAGAATCTGAGTAGGGAGAGATGTTGGACTTGAGCATGAACTTTGTCAGATTTGCCGACAAAATATTGCTCAGAATTCCATCGCAGGCCATCTGCTCAGCAATCAAAGGCAGAGTAGAGAGCTCGAGTAAGAATAGCATACTGAGCTCGCCATAGATAGGATCACCCTGATCAGACAGCCTATCCGCCCAAGAATAAAGGGACGAAACAGCGTGCAGGACTTGGTGCTCTGCCATAATGTTAAGAACTTGGGTTTGCGATTGATCCATGTTAGGTAAACTGAGACACGCTTGGAGAATGGCTGTCAGCAATCCAAGGTCCTCCGGCGAAACGGTGGTTTCGTTGTCGTGCACCAGGCTGACCAGTGCGCGGAAGCCTCTGCCGACAACGCGATCGAGGATGTTGAGAACAGTTTGTGTGACCGTAACTGTGGTTCCCTCGAAGATATCTTGGTTTTCGCCCGTCTTCTTGCCACTGGTGTGATAAGCACGCAGCGTGACGAATAGGGCCTTCAATAGTGTACGATAGTATGAGATCGACTCGGGTCCCCAAGGCTCTTCAACACCATTCATTGTGCCAACAAGGGTTGAGAGCAGCTGGTTGATGTCCTTCACTGGCACAGAAGATTTGACCAAGCGTTGAATCAACACAAGGGCAAGGTTGGCGCGGGACTCAACCAGCTTGAGGAAAATGTGTTCAGGTCCAGGAATGCCTTGGTTTGCGTTCAAGCATTGTTGAGCGACCTGCAACATTTGCTTTTCAACAGTATCGTTCTTAGGCAGACATGTAGAAAGCTCAACAAGCAGGAACTCCCAAGCATGGAAAAGGGCCTATGTTTGAATTAGCTAAAATTGTCACAAGCGAAGAGTTATGAACTTACAAGCTGAGCGTCGACAAGAGAGAGGTTGGTATTTGCGCGCTCCATCTCTGTTTTGAAGCCATCATCTTTCCGGCCCTTCCAGCCGGGATCGAATCGAAGCATTTCATCGGCACGTTCGAGATCGTAGTAGTAGCTTTTCCCTAATTCTCGTGGCTCGAGAGCAGTTCGTTTGAAGTAATCCACAGGACAGTCAGAGTACTTGTTTGAAAAGTTCCTGGCAAAATTGTTATGCAAAGATTTGTTATAGCCTGCAACCTCGACTCCATCGCGCAGATAATAGTCGAGATCGCTGACGAGATTCTTTGCCAAGGTGTCGGAGTTGCCTAGATGTCGCGAATGGTATAATTGCATGGCGAACGTCTCAGCAATGTAGGCGGCTAGTCTAGCCTCGAAGCCGGCACGAACAGCATCACTCTTGACGGTAAGGTTGGATGGCTTGAGTTCTCGGACATATGCTCTGAGACCATCAAGGTACGCCGTGTCTTTCTGCAGCGTGAAAACGGTCCAGGGCCAGAAGTTCTGGGCCGAGGCAACGAAGTCGAGTATGACTAACGCTTCGCTGACTTCGAGATCTTTCAGCTTTCCGAGCTTGGCAAGTCCTGTAGCAAACACCGAGTTGGAAGAAACATCGGTCTTCTTCTTGTCCGTTTTCATTGCCTCTCTCGGGGTTTGCCCTGTGAGAAGACAGTTGGACATCCACTGCTGTCTGTTCCTCAAAATAGCCGAGAAGAACTTCCATGTTGCCTTGACCTCGCCTCTTAATTCGAAAGGTTTGCCTAGAGTTGACAAAAGCTGTAAGAAAGATTTGGAAATTTGAGGCCCAAGATAACCAAGTAGTGAAGGAGGCTCGCTTGAAGACTTGCCGGCATTCACTACCAGAGACTCTAGCAGCCACATTGTAGGTCTTCGGAAATGGTCAGATGCTGCACAAAGACGCGCAAGGAGGGTAGAGCTCTTGAAAAGGTAAGTCTCAATCATGCTAGAGGATTGCTCAAGATAATTTGCGACCCGCAAGAGTGTGGCTGATAATTCCAGCACAGCACTCAGTTGTGACTGAATCATCTCCACGCGCCTAGGATAAAGTGTGCTATCGGTGGTTGTGAACGCAGTAATTAGAGAAGATAAGAGAGGCTGGAATCGAAGAGAGCCAGTTGAGGGTGAGACAAAGCAGTCGATAACATAGGATGCGGCAGGTCGTAGGCAAGAAGTCAGGTTCTCAGAGGTGGAAGAATCGCCAAGGCTATAGCTGTATAGGATAACTTTGTGCAGGATAGGCACAACGTCTCGAAGGACTGATGAACGGCATGTGTCTGAGGCAAACCTCCAAGTGGATGTGTTTTCGAAAATATCCACTCCTGCTTGAGCAATTGCATAACTGACCTTTGCCAACACCTTATCAGCTGTACCGAGCCAAGGATTTAGATCCGACTTGTTCCTGCCGGTAGCTTGGATGCCGGCTCGACGTTGAACGGCGGAGGTCATCGCAGTATCAATCAGATTACCGAACAGACGCAGGCAAGAAGACAGGAACTCGAGCCTTTCTTGTACCAAATCGAGGCTGCCAACAACCTTGGTAAGTTTACCAGCTCGAGAATCGGAACTCAACAGCTCGCATCGAGAGAGGTAAGACCAAACTCTGCTAGGGTAAATTGGTAAGACCGCGTCCAAGAACTGTATGCAAGAAGTGAGAATCGTCACCACGACATCCTCGCTCTCTGCAAGGTCAACCTGCATATAGTAGTCCATCGTGTCGCAGACCACCGTCAACAGGTCCCTTCCACTGCCCGCGTCAATATGCTTCTTTGCTTCCAGAAGAATATCATCATCTGAGAGAATCAGAGCCCCTGTCGGGTCCTCTTGAGCAGCGTTCAAGTAGTCCATTCGGATAAGTGTTGCGAAAAGGGAGATAACTTCGGCTGTTTCTTCGGGTTGGAGCATGCCAAGCTCAGACTGGTAGCCTTCCTTCATCAAGTTGATTTCCAGTCGCCGGCCGAGGAGGGAGATCGTTGAGTGTGGGTACTCCATTGAGACAACTCTACCAGTATCTGTGACGAAACGGCCGTATGTGCCGGCGGGTATCCGGTAAGAATCATCTTCGACGCGTCGGCCTCGCCATGAAGGAGATAATGAAATGATAGGAATGTCCTGCAACAGGCAGAAAGTATTGGTATTCTCATCTTCTTGTGCAAGTTCATATTCTTGAAAGTGGTCGGGGAGGACGAAGGTCAGCGTAGGTGTGACGCGAAGGAGATTAAGAATCATCTGAGACCGCTCGCTATCGCGAAGGCTTGTTGCGCTTGCCAATGTTCGGCAGAGAGTGATGAACGGCATGAACTCGTAAGGGTATCTGTCAAGGGCTTGCTGAAAGAAGAATTCTAAAGCAAGGTCATCGTTGACCATAGAGGCAAGGATATCTTGCTTTTCTGAAAGGTTCTCCTTCTTTGAAAGATCCCAATAATTTCGCCCGGCGCTCAAAACAGAGAGCAATGCGCTGACGGGTTCTGACTGATAACCAACAATGGGGTATGAAACCTTAAGGAGCTCCAAGAAGACGTTACGAAGGCGAGAGCTAAGTAAAGGAGTCATACTGCCTTCATCGGAGGGGCCAAGGCTTGATGCCATGTTAGAAATGACATCAAAGACACGCCCTTGAGCTGTGACCGCCGATGCAAGCTGCTCAACCACGACAAGATCTTTAGATGCAGTTGCATTCTCCAGAAATCCGTCGAATTTTGAGGACTCGATGGAGAAGATGCTGCCCGCTGAATTGCGCCTTGCAATCGGACGAATTACACCTCCCGCCTCGAAAGTCTCTCGCGCGTTCTGTTGCAATAGGTTGTCTCGTTTTTCGGTCCTGCTCTGATAGGACACGTTCATACGATGAAGGAGTAGGGTCCATGCGAATATGACAGGCGAAGCATTCTCACAATCGGCATCTGCGGCATTGAGCACACTCTTGTGGACCTGCTCGAGAACGTCGGATGAAAGGAGGTATGTATCGTAGGTGGTATCAGCTTGAGTTGCGTCCTCCTCCCTCTCGGAGAGATATGTTAATGAACGGGCTGGCTTGAGTAAGATCAGGGACACCGCTACTGAGAGTGTCTTCAGAGGCATGACTAATGGAGCAATGCTTTCGTGAATCTGATTGATTGTTAGCATAAATCAGACATGAAGCCAATCTGGACGTACCGGCTGGACAGCATCAAAGAACCTGTAGACCTCCATCAACGAAAACCACTGGTTAACAGCATTTGAGGGTGCAAATTCATCGCCAAAGCTATCCACTATCTGAAATACGACAGACAAAGCATGCACGGCTTCAGTCAGATGAGTTCGTATCCAGTCTAATTCGACCTCTTCTGTCACCCATTTTTCATCTGTTACAGCTTTGATCCCAGATTCGATCTGGCTCATGGAGTCGGTCAGAACTTGAAGATAGGTAGGTAGCAAAGGCTCTGCATCGTCTCGCGCAGGCAACGTTAGTCGGTAAGTCTTGGCGAGGTCGAGATCGACGTTGGCGAAGGTAGGCAATCTTTCGTATAGCTTGATAGAGTTGGCATAATCCGCTGACATCATGAAAAAACGACGCTCGGTAAGATATGTATCGAATAGGCGTCGCTGCCTCGTCTCAGGCTTCTCAAACTCGGCCCAGATCTCCTCAGCATCCAATGCAGCCGCTGAACCCAGGTCCATCAAGAACCCTGACCCTTGGCCATTGTTGAGGCCAGCAGCCTCCTGCAAGTTCTTTGCATCCTGCGATGACAAGGGGCCACTGAGATGGCGAGCAGGGCGAGACTGGTGTTCAATAACGACGATACGGAGAGCAGCGACTAGGTTGATTTTGGCATTTTTGCTGAGCCATTCGGCATCCTTCTTAATCGACTCGATATCAGGTCGTCCATCTGAGCTTGCGGGCACGTTGATCGGTGCTGTCTTTGTCTGAAAATCTTTTTTGGTAGCTTCGTCTGCGGGAGCGAAGGTGCTGGCAGGATCCTCGAGAAGACGGTGAACATAATCGTCGCTCAAAAATTCGATAACAGCAGAGCTCGTAGTCCTCTGGCCAGAGCTATCGGAGAGCGCAGTTGCGATAAGCTTCCATGAACTAGGTTGTCAGTTAGAAAACATGTTGTTTACATAAAGATAGCTGCCAAGATGGAGGGTTGCTAGGACAGAATAACAGAACTTACAGCAGTACCCTCTCCCCTGTTAGGCATTGTTCCAGGGAGGGGAAATATATGCGATCGGCCACCGGCGCCATTGCAGAGAGCGTCAAAAAGGCGACAGTGGCATGCGATGCATTACCTTTGGACTAGGGTAAATGCGAAGTTTTGATGCTTGTTGACGCGCCTGGTCGCGATGAGCTTTGGCTGGACCAGGTCAACTTTTTGGAAGCTAGAGAACTCCGATTTAGCCGACATTCAGCCGCCCATTCACTTCCAACCGCTAATCGGACCTTGTGGCATTTCTAAGTTGAGCTTGGACCGCACTGTACAGGGCAATATTCCTGTATGTAATTAGACAGTGCGATAGCAACTACCGTGCACGGTTGGGCTTGACAAAGGCGACTTCACTTTCTTTGTTGGAAGGTATATTAACCCAAGTGAGTCACTCTTTTTCAACACCCTTCGATTAATCCATTCACTCGAAAAAAAGAAGCAGGAACTACTTTGAAGAGAAGCAAAAAAATACTGTCTTTTCTTGTGTGTGTTCAAAAATGGGTTCCTCAGATATTATTGATCACTCGCCTCACCAAGCTGATCCCTCGCCTCCAATTCCAACCGCTTCCAACCTTATCCTCATTGACAACTACGATTCTTTCACTTGGAACATCTATCAATACCTTGTTCTTGCTGGTGCTACAGTTACTGTCTACCGAAATGACAAGGTTACTGTGGAGGAAGTGATTGCCAAGAAGCCTACCCAAATCATTGTCAGTCCCGGCCCCGGTCATCCCGAGACCGACTCTGGAGTGAGCCGCGATGTTATCAAGCATTTTGCTGGTAAAGTCCCAATCTTTGGCGTCTGTATGGGCCTGTAAGTCTTGAAGTGTCTCTGAATCGTAATCCTTCTGACCTTATTACAGCCAATGCATCTTCAACGTCTATGGCGGAGAAGTCAGCTCTGCTGGCGAGTGGCTTCATGGCAAAACTTCACCTTTAACTCACGATTCTAGGGGTGTCTTCTCCGGTCTGAGTCAGGGCGTCCCAGTCACACGTTACCACTCTCTTGCTGGCACTCATGTTACTTTGCCTGAGGATCTCGAGGTCTCCTCATGGGTCGCCAAGCCTGATGGCTCTCCCGGTGTCATTCAGGGTGTGCGCCATAAGAAGTACACCATTGAGGGTGTTCAATTCCACCCCGAGAGTATTTTGACCGAAGGCGGACGGGCCATGATCACAAACTTCCTTCGTATGCAAGGAGGTACCTGGGACGAAAACACCCAGTTCCAGAAGTCTGGCACTGTTGCGAGCGACGACTCAACAGCGCCCAAGTCTAAGAAAACAAACAACATTCTACAGCGAATTTACGCAAACCGAAAGGCTGCTGTAGATGCTCAGAGGCAGATCCCTTCTCAGAGATTTGAGGACTTGCAGGTTGCATACGACCTGAATGCCGCCCCTCCCCAGATCCCCTTCGTTAACCGACTACGAGAGTCCCCTTTCGATGTTGCCCTCATGGCTGAGATCAAGCGTGGTTCTCCTTCCAAGGGAATCTTTGCTCTTGAAATTTCTGCTCCTGCGCAGGCTCGAAAGTACGCATTGGCCGGTGCAAGTGTCATTTCCGTTCTTACCGAGCCTGAGTGGTTCAAGGGCAGCATTGAGGATTTGAGGGCAGTCAGGCAAGTTCTAGACGGCATGCCTAACCGACCTGCAATTCTCCGAAAGGAATTCATCTTTGATGAGTATCAAATTCTCGAAGCTCGGTTGGCTGGTGCTGATACTGTTCTTCTCATTGTCAAGATGCTTGACACCGAGCTTTTGCATCGCCTGTATAACTACTCTCTCCAACTGGGTATGGAACCTCTTGTCGAGGTTCAGAATGCCGAAGAGATGACAACAGCGGTCAAGTTGGGTGCCAAGGTCATCGGCGTCAACAACCGTAACCTGGAAAGCTTTGAGGTTGACCTCAACACCACCGGCCGCCTACGCAGCATGGTGCCTGAATCGACAATCATCTGCGCTCTTAGTGGCATTAACACTCATGACGATGTTCTGATGAACAAGAGGGACGGTGTCAATGCTGTTCTTGTTGGCGAGGCCATCATGAAGGCCCCTGACGCCAGTGTTTTCATCAGCCAGCTGTGCTCTGGAACCGAACCACCAGCCAAGTCTGACATTGCATCGTCTTTGTACGTCAAGATCTGCGGCACCCGAAGTGCTGAAGCTGCGCGCCAGGCTGTTGAGTCGGGGGCAGACTTTGTGGGCATTTGCCTTGTTCCCAGTGCCAAGCGATGCATCTCACATGAGACCGCCCTCGCTATCTCGGAAGCAGTACACACATACCCCAGCCCCCGCAAGTACGAAACACAAGTGGCAGCAGTAGACAACAAAGCTAAGGATTTCTTTGAGGCTGCAACGCAAAGACTCCGCAGCCCGCGACCTCAGCTCGTTGGTATATTCCAGAATCAGCCCCTGAGCGAGGTCCTCGAGAAGCAAAAGCAATACGACCTAGATGTCGTACAACTTCATGGTGACGAGCCTCTCGAGTGGGCAAGCCTCATTCCTGTGCCTGTTGTCCGATGCTTCAAACCAGGCCAAGTTGGCATTGGCCGTCGGGGCTACCACACAGTTCCTCTCCTTGACTCTGGCTCTGGCTCTGGCAAGCTACTTAATGGTGCTAATGTCCAAGCTGTTCTGGAGAGTGATCCCGAACTGCGAGTCTTCTTGGCAGGTGGCCTAAACCCTGATAATGTTGCAGAGTCTGTCAAGGCCTTGGGTCCTCTGGCTGACCGAGTGATCGGCGTTGATGTGAGCAGTGGCGTAGAGGAGGACGGAAAGCAAAGTCTTGACAAGATTACGGCATTCATCAAGGCTGCTAAAGAAATCCGATAGAAGGTTGAATAAAATTTATGATTCTTGGCTTCCAATTACAAGGACATTTTTCTCATATGGTCATCGGTACTACGGTCCTCGTTCACTTTGCAGTAGGTTAGGTCGGCTTACAGGCGTGGTCCTGATATTGACAATTAATTGAAACCTTCCCGACACTATCTCCTTGATGCCCCGGCNNGCCGGGGCATCAAGGAGATAGTAGCTCTGATTCATCGTCTAAACTGCTTCGTCACTTTTTAATCTACCTACCTACTATCTACCTCAGTATTTAAGCTGCATATGTAGGCAGCAGTTCTGTTCATCTGCTCATCTCTTCTGTCTTCGTCCCATCTTCTCCTCACTTCCCCCTTTCTTCTAACTTTTAGACTCCCTCATCTCTTCAGTACTTGACCTCCGATCAGATTCAAATATTTCAACCCAACATTCCGTTCCTTTTCAACTTTGAATTTCATCTCCTTTCGCCATATCACCAACAGTTTTGTCTCTTTGCAATACAGCCGGATTTTGTTTTATACTTCCAGTATCGTCGAACTTTTCCTAATGCTCACAAAAGAATGCACTTTGCGTGACAACATCAGCGCTCCTATCACTACATTGGCATTTAGAGAGATATAAGACTCACCCAGATGCCCAGTCAGATCTTCAAAGGAAGGGTCTTCGCAGCTGCGGGACCTCTTCCTGGCCAGTTAACTGTCGATAATCTAAAGCGGTGGACTTCTCTACGAAAGGGCATCTTCCTTGACGATTTTGACGAAACTGTCACTCATCTTCTTTGCACTAGAGAGCAATGGGACAACAAAGTCCCCAGAAGTAAGTGGTATTCTTCGCATTGATCTATTTGCACTTGCTCATTATTCAACAGTCAAGCAGGCTTTGAAGCGTCACAAGAACTTTCCAATCATTCACTGTGATTGGTATGAATTCTCTACGGTCCAGAACAAGAGACTTCCTGAGAAGGACTATTCCATGAGAAGCCTTCAGGCGAAACTGAACGCCAAGAGAAGAGAAAAAGAACGCTGGGAGAAGGGTATTCAACAAGGCAAGAAATTTGTCAACACAAGTACGAGTTCCTTGCTCAATTATATCAAATAAAGGCTAATACTCCAGCAGACTTCTACCATCTCTATCGAGATCGTCTCAACTTTGTTTATGAGATTGACATCACTCGAGATGACGAAATGACTGGTGAAATCGGCCAGAAATACACCCTTTACGTGAGTAGCATCGTCTCATTCGTAACTCACGATTCTATATTAACAACCTCAACCAGCTGTGGGAGTCTAACGCCAAGCCTCACCTCTACTTGTTCGCAGCCCGATTTCTCAAGAAGAAAGGCAGCACTCAGCCATCCTATCATCGTCCTAGTTCTCACGAAGGACCATGGCGACAGGAGATGGATCTCTTCATGGATTTCTTCAAGAAGAAGACCGGCATTGACTGGCAAGATCGTGTGACTCTAGCTAATACCCAGCCAAGAGCCTACTTCCAGTATACTCCACCAGTATGTCAATTCCCATTATCACAATCAGTAGAGGCAAGGTACTGACGGTCTGTAGGCCAGAGGAAAGCCCATTGGACGACGTCTGCGCCACGACATCGACTACTGTCGAGAAATCAATGCTGAAATCCTGGGACTGCCATGGCCTCCTGTCGAAAACCCCGAGTCTTCAAAGGATTCCACGGAGAACGATTCTGACGCTGGACCAAGAGCTTTCGAAGACGAAGATGAAGTGATGGCTTCGCCGCCAGATTCCACTGTCGCTTCAGAGTCGGAGGTTCATGCCCAGAAGTCAGAGGAAGACCGCGGCCAAAACCATGGCCAAGACCAAGACCAAGAGCAGGACTCTGGTACTGATCACAAGAGCCCTGGAGTTGATGCGGAGATCATGGCTTCGCCTCCCCAGTCCAGCCAGGTACTGGCAGACGGAAGTAGCCCTGCTACCGCCTCACATTTCACAGGAAGTGAAGTCTACAGTGCACACTCCGAACAGAGACTCAAAACTCCTCCACGGGACATGGAAGCCGAGACCGAAGGTGCTCCCGGTCATTCAATCTCGTTAGTCACTGAAAGTAATCCGACCTTTGCAGTCAAACCTGCTGCCCCAGGTCCATCCATTGATGAGAATGATACCTCAAAAACATCCAACAGCCCTCTCGTGCATCACGACAAGGAAACGGGCATAGAATTGTCACTGGAATTCGAGGTATGAGCACCATTAACCTAGTAATACATCAGGACATCATGAGATTTTATAAAATTGCTGCCCGATTTAGGGTTAGAGAGATGGGATATCTATGGCATCAAGCAGAAGGCCAAATAGTAATGAAAGTACCAAGCAGGCAGTATGCTAATACGGGTCCCGGTCTACGCCATGTGGATGCAACGAGACCATAGCTAAGATATAATTCAAAGACCGGCCAATTTGAAGGCATTTCTTTTTTCATCTGTGCTATCCCGAGAATCCGTAAACTCAATCATCTTTGTTACCCTTTGAACGTGACACGAATACGATGGACCCAAGCTTGCAGGTTTCTGTATGATGTGAGGCTGCGGACACCAATTATACCTAATATGAGATAGGTTTCTCGCGTCCCTCATGTTCATATGGGTTTTGTAATGTTGAACCTGGGAGTTGGGTGATCTTCAACAATGATGATCGGTGCCACATATTCTTAGGACCCAACCCGCAGGGTATCAGAAGAATTGACTATTATAAACATAAGGGACGAAATGATTTAGTCATCTTATGCTGATATAGACTAGTATTTAGGCTACTTTATTTGAGTAGCCTAAACCCCTTGGGAGGATATTTCTTCTGTTCTACTTAGGTACCTAGGTAGCCAATGCCTTCCTAGAATCTCAACTTTGGCATAAAAAATACAACCAGGAAACAAACGAGCATGAGGCCGTACACCATAGCGTACAGCTTCAGCCTTCCGATGTAACCTTTACCTTCTGTCATCCTCTTCAAAGTACCCATTCGACCCCTGGCTGCCTCCATACTCTGCTCCGTCTTGTCCATCCCTTCACTCGCACGACCTACTACATCTTTGTCTGCCTCAAGAGTATCGGAGAAACGTTGTGAGCTTGACTTAAGAGCACCCGCCATCTGCAAGATTGATTCAGAGAGGGCCTCCTGCTCGGAGCGCTGACGATCGAGCAAGGCTTCGGCTGTTGCTGTCGAAGTTTGGGGCGTGGAGGGTTTACTGCGGTTGGCAAAGAGGGCCGCCCGTGCCGTCGAGTGGGAGGAAGGCGATGATGATGCAGGCCCGCCTCGTGGTCTGAGTGTCTGTGATGTCTGTGTAGGTTCTTGGTTGTGTTGTACTGGCCGAGTATTTTGAGGGGCTGCTGTTGACGCCGACGCCGACGCTGTACTTGGAGCTGGAGTCGGAGCTGTTGTAACCGGTATTGTTGTTGTATCTGGAAATTGTGATTCGGCATCGTCGTCTTGTCCTGAACTTTCGGTGGGCTGGCCTGTCGATATTGAGTCCACCATACTATCGCTCGGCGTAGGTATTATCTCTGAAAGGATGTCTTCTCCGTCGGTACTTGCATCGTCGTCGTCGTCTTCATCGAGTGCCACCTGCCAATGCGTTAGACCACACCCACATCCTTTCAACGGCCATATCTCACTTGTTTCAAGTCTTCCAATCGGTCCAGGAGTACCTCCAATGTCTCTCGTTTTCCGTTCAAATCCACTTGTACTTCAGCTCGTCGACTTGGAGCTTTAATCGCCAAGGCATCGTGCTCCAATTTTGACAAGACATTTCGTGCGTATTCAAGGTTCTGCAGCCTTAATTAGATCATTTGTCGCATTGAAATGGTCATGTGCACTCTCACAGATGCCACTCTTGCTCTTTCAAACTCGCTCGATCGTAGCCTTCGTTCGCGGTCGCTATCTGTATGTAAAACAGTCTTTTGTAATCGTGAAAGCAGGTTCCCAAGCTCTGTGGAAGCAATATCGATTGCGCTTCTGTTAAGCGACGGGCTTGTCGGTTGCGAAAGTCGTGCCATGGTGTTTTGGTGGGTGATGATACTCCTGGATCTGCGCTGTCGATGCGGCTGTCTTTGGTGTTTCAGTGACGTGTGAGGTTCTGGGAAGCTCGAGCTACAGCGGGTCTTTGTGGCTCACCCAACCCGTGGTAAGCCACGTCGCAACTTACACGGCCACCAACCTAAAACAAACGAGGTGCTATATATACAAAAACCAAAACATGAGATCTCCAATTCTATAGTAGACATTGCTTACATTACTCTTCAGCAAAAGATACTGGCAACTTGTAGTTCCAAAGAAACCTACTTAGTCAATTACCTACCAAAGAACCTGGACGATATTGATTATTTGACTGCCGCCCTAACATCTATTTCTACAGCGCAAAAAGGTGTTTAAATTCAACCATTGCCATTCAAACACGAATAGATTATGAAAACAGACAACAAACTCCCTGAACATGACGCAAACCTAGGAGTAACCTCATAAGTCTATCTTGGTATCGAGTAAGGAGTATATTAGTTAGCGGGTAAACAGTCTCATCAGATCTACCCTATACCATAAAAACCAGGAGGAAATGTACCATAGCCTTGAACGCCTTGCACCACATACAAGAAATCAAACAAACGAAGTCCCTGAACATACCCTCAGGGTTCTATGCACAAACACTTAAACCTCGCCGCCGTTCATCCGTCCAAAATCTGCCATAGAGCACATGGAGTACATATACGGCTGATGCCAAACTCCTCGTAGCGTGACCGCCTTGAGAAGACAACATACCCTGAGAGCCCAGTGCCCTCTTACCAGTAAATCAGTCCCTAGGCTCGCTTTTCCTCTCGTCCTCCTGATCCTTCTCTTCCTTCTCCAAGGCGCTACGTAGCCTTTCTTCTTGTCGCTTCCAATGACCACCCTCTTCGTAGTCAGCACTGATCTTGAGCGCTTTCCGTAGTCGCTCGCTCTCCTTGATCTTGGCATCAGCCATCTCATGCACCTGGTGCTGCTTGAATGGCTTCTTGGGACCGCCTCCCCGTCTTCCCGAGTTCATCTCAGCTAGTAATTTCTGTCGAAGCTCATCACATCGTTTGTCAATCTCATCTTCATCAACCCTACGTATTGTTAGCGAAAGAAAAGACATGACATCAGGGCACAGGCACATACTCTTCTTCTTCTAGCTTGTCTCTGAGATCAAAGACCTTAACCTCAACCTCGCGCTTGCGGTCATGCTCCAGAATTCCCTTGTCTGGTTGTCTTTGCTTGTGTCGCAAGCTGTCAAGATCCTTGGGATAGGGGGCGCCATAGTCACGGGGCTTGATGTGAGCGAGGTTGCGCTGGACGTAGCCAGAGGTGCCACTGCCACGAGGAGTGTTCAGACCAACGTTGTCAGACATGGTTAGTTGGTAGAAATGATATCACTTGGCTTGGAGAAGTATCGGAATCTCCTGTAGAAGTAATTGATGCGGAGTGATAGTGTTATATGCAATGGGTTTTTGTTATGTTTGCGACTGCGACAGGTCAGATGGATCTTGGTGATGTAGAAGGACCCTTCTCTGCCGGGATCGCATCACTTTAAATCTCACCGCCTGCTGCTTTCGACTGATAAGATAAGAACTATCGCCCCTCAATATTGGAGGGGCATGGAATATTTCGACGGAATTTGTAAGTGAGTTTAACATTGCAATATTAGCAGGACAACTCGACATTTGGCCTTTTTTTATATCAAAATCAATGATTTAAAGACAGGATACAAGCACATATACTACCGGCATTGTATATCCTTCCTTTTGCTCGCAATGCCTCACGTTCCCCCCTCAGCTGAGGCCGACAACCAAGGCGATGCGCCTGAACTTGTCTTCCCCCCAGTCACCAAGGATCACATTCAAAACTGCTCCTATGACTCTTGGTTTCCCAAGTATAAAAGCTCGTGTCTCAAGTCTCGCATAGTCCCTCTCCCGCCAGCCTTTGTTGAATACCTTCACGAAGATGGTATAGTCCTGGCGGATGATGACGAGCATCAAGATGAACCCGAGGAAGAGTGGCATGCATCATCCAACACATCCGCAAGACCACATGATCCCGAATCATCAGATGAAGAAGAAGAGGAGCCAGAAAGACTACCACCAAACCAGAGATTCCCAGAGACACATAATCTCATCAAGGCCACTATCGCAGAATTGGGCGGCTCGGTGGCCCCCAAGTTGAACTGGTCTTCACCAAAGGATGCAAAGTGGATATCGCCTCACCAGAACACACTCAAATGCACCACTCCAAACGACATCTATCTCCTCCTGAAGTCGTCTTCTTTCGTGTCCCATGATCTTGATCATGCCTTCGATGATTGCACTTCAGCACCCCTTTCCCGCCCATATGCACCCATTCTTGTCCTCAGACCATTCTTCACTCCCCATGTTGCCCTTGAATTCCGGTGTTTCGTTAAGCACAGGGCGCTCATTGGAATTACGCAAAGAGACCTCAATCATTACGCTTTCCTTGAGCAGATCCGACCACAGTTATGGCGCAAGATTAAGGATTTCTTCCACGATAGACTGCGGCTCACTTTTCCCGATGCCAGTTTTGTCTTTGATGTTTACGTTCCAGAGAACTCGTTCGAGAAGGATGGACTGGGAAAAGTCAGATTGATGGATATTAACCCATGGGCCACTCGTACAGACAGTCTCCTTTTCGGCTGGCAAGAGCTTTTGGAAATGGATGTCCCAAAGCCTCTATATGGCACATCTTCTAGCGAGGCTGGTCCGGATGTCAGCGGCGACGATACAGTCACTGAAGGCGAGGACAACGACGAAGATATCGAATGGCGGCCAGATATGAGCCCCGAGTTTCGTATTATAGAGAAGGATGATCCAGCTGCGTATAACTTCAGCAGCCCACAATACTCGGCCCACAAGTTGCCAAAGGAGGTTGTAGATGCAAGTATGGCTGGTCAGGGCGGTCTAATGGAGTTTGCGATGCAGTGGAAGGAAATCACCGAGGGACGGGGAGATGGCATTTGGGAAAAGGCTGCTGGTGCCGGCACATAGAACTCCTGTGCTAAATACAAGCTGTTAAAGCAACACGAACGTGTCTACTCGTATTGCGTGCAAGTGACCAATGAGTTCGTCAATGAATGCTGAAAATATGCAGATGAGCAACAGAAGAAATGTCCTCTAAGGCTTAGGCTACCAAAATAAAATAGCCCAAAAGCTTCTCTAAACTACCAAAAGATGACTGGATTATTTCATCTCTTATCCGTGCTTATGACGGTCAATTCTTCTGACACCCGGCGGGATATGTTAGGAAGGTTGATGTTCAATGTACGACGAACATGCAGAGAGATGGGCCATAAAGTTGGAACACTTGTAGTACACATGCTTATTCGTTTCACCATGTCAGATCAATTCAATAAGAACAAAATGAACACCAGAACATCCATTGCCGAACTGTTCATCTCAGCTTACAAGAGCAGCGTTAGTTATGACTTTCTCCTGGAACCAGTCAAGATTGCTACTCTCAACGACTTCGGTGCTTACCTAGTACCTACTCAACCAAGCAGCCGACCGAGCCCTAAAGAATTAGGCAGACGCGTTACCGCCTATAATTATTATATCTAGACGCGAGAAATGATGCCGTCAACACGTAAATATTTTCACGACCAAGCACCGTGCCAATACGCGAGCCGCACGTGGTCTCGTCCCGTCTGTTTACTGTGGGCCCCCTCTGGTTCCCACTCCCATCTCTCCTGCACCCCCCCTTCTTGTGTTCTCACTATCTCCTCCTACATCCAACCCACTGTTAACCCTTGTCTTTCACCACACACAACCACTCATTTACCTTGTTGCTGTTGATATTTCCTCTAAAGACACTCCATACCGTCGAGTTTTTAAAAGCTTTTGTGTAAGCCAACCTTCTTACATAGTATATCACCAACCTCAAGATCTCTACGGATAAAGAGAGAGGAAAACAATCTACTTTCTTCACTTCACTCTTCGATAATATCATCACAATGCCTAAGACTAAGACCAAGTCTAAGGCTGCGGCCGCTCGAAAGAATCCTTTGGGAACTCGCTCTTCCCAACGCATCAAGGACTCGGAGCCAGCTCGTCGAGTTAAAGAGGAGCAAGCTCAACATGTTGAAGACCCTAATGATGATCATTCTCAAGACTCTCAACCAGTCACAGGGAGTCAGCCCTCCAGCGACTCTGGGGATAGCCCATCTACCATGGGCAGCCGATCCCCCAATGATTCCCCTAACACCGAGAGCCCCATTCTGGAGCCTGTTGGAACAAGCTCATTGACCCCGGCTTCTCGTGCCGTTGCTGGAGAAGTACAATCCGGCTGGGCCTATCAACTTGTACTGAGAGGTGATCAGTATGGAACAGCTGGTGAAATTGCCAATAGCATGTATGGTGACGAACTCAACAATGACAGCGCTCTTTCTAGCAGACTCAGTAATGAGCGTGCCCTTCGACCCGTACGACAGCGTCGTCCCGAGACGCATCTCAACATGGACCGACGCAGCAACGTTGAGGCTTTCCTTGCCCATCTCACTGGTGTCCCTGTACATCGAGCGTGCAAGAACTGCGCAAAAGGCCACGGACCATGGCACGAATGTATCATCTATGATGGCCAGATGTGTGGCAGCTGTACCAACTGTTGGTACAACGCCAGCGGCTCTCGCTGTACTTTTCATGGTAAGTTCACTTTTCCAATTTTGCCCCTTGGTGTCATAACCAAAACATAACGAAGAGCAACACTAACAAATAATACAGAGGTTAATCAGAATTCCATGTTCTCCCCATCCCCTGTCTACACGCCGGAGTCTTTGGGAATGCCTTCAGTGTACACGCAACCTTCGCGCACGCTTTCCTCGCCACAAGGAGGTTCCGCGGTCAACAATTCTGCCCACATTGGTGGCTCTGCTTATGTCAATCAAAATTCGTTTGCTCAGCAGCATACACCTCTTACGGGCCTGCAGAGTCTCGGCCTGAACACGGGCAACTAGCAGTTGCCCAGCCAAACTAGCACCATGGTCATCTCATCCATGAACAGTGGTATTTCGATGAATCCGATGGAAAGAATTCTCCGTCGAATCGAGAGTACCTCCATCGAGCTCGGATGTCATATTGGGGAATTCCAGAGTCTTGCCCAAACCCCGGCGGGACAAGCTATGTTAGCCCAACTCGCGGGGTCATACACTCAGGCTACTCCCTCCGAGGGAACTGTCGATGAGACTGACTTCAACGGAAGCCAGGAGAACTGATTCATCTTATCGCGTTGCTGCTACCTTGACTGAGCAGGGTAAGTCTTACCATGGAGTCCTGTTTTACAACAGTCCACTAACTGAGCATCATCCGTTAGCTCATTTATATACCAACTCAATGCTTGGACATCCAGAACCTGCATAGGTCAGTATCGGACCTCATATGAGCATTGTTGCTCCTTTTTCCGAATCACGTCCTGAGTTTATGACTTGGAAATATAGCTCATCGACAACTGGAAGAGAAGATTGTACACCATATATTCGCACTCACCGGCCTCAAACAGTGTATCAGTATCAGCAGGTCCTACCATTTCCTTTTGCGAGATTTATTTTCTTTTCTTTATCACGCCAGATTGGTTTTATCCGGAAATTGTATCAACAGCCATTATCATTTCTGTCTGTACCGACGACTCATTCCTTTGCGAGTACTGCTATGTACAGTTGTGCATAGCGAGAAGAGTAACGACAGATTATGCTGTATCCGACAGCCCCACCGTACTTAGAAAGAACGGGAAGTCGCAACATACTCTCTTGTATCAATATGCATCTATACCAAGAGTGACGGCGTTGATGGATAAGTCATCAGTCAGTACCTTCTTTCTCTGAAGAATGGAAAGATTGGGACAAGCTCTTTTGGAATTGAGGTGCCCGACTTTCGAGTAAGGGTGGTGTAGGACTATTGCAGTTGACTTGTTTGTTCTTATGATAGCTGCAGTGAAACTCTGGAATATCCTGTCAATAGAGGAAAGTCTGGGGACAAAGTACCACCATATCAAATAGTTCAGGCAGAATCGGGACCTGTATAGAAGTGTGAACCGAGAGATATAACGACATTGGGAACGTAAACTAGCGTGACTGAAATTGCCGTGATGTCGATGTAACTGATAACTAGGACTATTTTGGAGATGTCTCAAATCATCATCCCTTTCCAACTCTTCGAGTAAGTCAAGATCACATGACTCTATTCCATGGACGGCATCATCATGTACGTTGCTCAGCATGTCTAACAGAGATCAGATGCATGCATGCGTGTCTCATCCCCAGAGACAACTGATCCCGTCGATCCACCCGGATTCGTCCCCGTTGAGAAACGTGCTGGAGTAGCGCGCGTTTACAAAAACGGGCGTATGGCAACGCCAAGAGCAGACACCAGAAACGAGAGACGAGAAATGTGAGCCAAGGCAAGAGCGACAGACTCGATATGTAAGGTACAGTACGAAGCTCCTTCTGAGGCGGTGAGCTGTTTGAAGGACCAAAGGCGTGCAAACCCCGATCGGTGCATTACGGTTGATATGGAAACTTGATTGTCTGAGAATTAAGCGTAAAAACACCATGAGTGGACGTGTAAACAATGCTAAGGCAACGCAGGCAGAGAGGAACAAACAATGAACGCATGATAGGAAAAGAGTTTCGTAATTAAACAAAATAGATGACCACCTTCCATCCTCCTGTCGCCCGTACTGTTTAGATGCAAATAATGAACCTTTCCTTCAGCCTCATCCATCACGCTCTTGGACGGGCAAATCATATCTCCCCGACGTCGCGGGCGGCCGTGACCACTGGCCTTCGCGGCCCATCATCTGGCTCACTGGTCTTGAAAATCTTCTCCTTTTAAAAAGACGTTTTTGTGATACAAGGCAACTCCCATCCATCAGCCGGCAAAATCCTTACAAAGAAACGGAACCAAGGTCGACCTGGGCGCAGCCAAAACAATCAGTATATCTGGCGAATTGGATGAACCGGACCATCGGTAGCCGACGTCGACCAAAGGAGTCGCGCAGTTAACACCGTGCCTTCGCTCCCTTGGTATGACGAGTACAAGAAAAAATCGTGAGCCATTTCCCCGTGGCCCATCTAAGCAGTGTCGTAATTAAGATCGAGGGTATTCGTGTTTTAGTGACAGCAAGAAAATTAAATCATTTAGATAAGACCACAGAGACGAAGGTTCTCTTGGATAATGATATCTGAAAAATATTAGAAATCGAATCATTGTCATTTCAAGAGATACTTACCGTTGACAGCCGCCATGACGAAGCGGATCTGAGTGGTATCGGTTGCGCAGGTGAAATGGGTGTAGATCTGCTTAGTCTCGTGTTGGTTCAAGCTGACGAAGCGGTTGAGGATGTAATCGCAAGCCGCGGCGTAGTCGTCACCACCCTCGTAGTCGGGGAAGTAGTTCTTCATGGGGCTGACAGGCAGCTTCTCCTTGAATCGATCGATCTTGTTAAGGAACAGAATGATCGACGTCTTGATAAACCATCTTGAGTTGCAGATGGAGTCGAAGAGGGTAAGAGCCTCCTGCATTCGGTTGACGGTCTCATCTTCGAAAAGGAGCTGATCGTATTCGGAGATGGCGACCAAGAAGAGGATGGTGGTGACGTTCTCGAAACAGTGAATCCACTTCTTTCGCTCGGATCTTTGACCACCGACGTCGAACATTCGATATGTGAGGTCGCCGATAATGAAAGTGGTCTCGGTGATACCAGTGGTCTTGACACGAGATCGGAGGACGTCCTGGTCGTTGGGCATGTAATCAGGAGCAGCGATGCGTGCAATGTTGTCGAAGTAGCTAGTCACAGTCAGTTATAGGAAAACAAACAATCCGTCGGTTGGACGTACTATCGAGCAGAGTCGTTAAGCTGGTATTCACGGGATCGCTTGAAACACTCTTGCACACCACGGTCCTTCCACAAAGCCTCAATGGCACTGCCAACCTCAGGAGGAAGGACATCGCCTTCAATCTGAGCTGGTTGCATGAAGATGGTCTGGACGTGGTACTCCATACGCTGATCCTCGAGAGGAAGCTCAAGTGACTCCATAGCCTCAAGGATAACGCGCATTGACTGAACAGTGTTGCTGAAGATGATTTCCTTGAAAGATTCCCGCTCATCGCGTGAGTAGCCCCCCTCGTGGATCAGCTTCATCTGCTTGAGAATAGTCGACTTTCCGGATTCACCGGCACCTAGGAGAATGCGTTAGAATACTGTCGCGACATCGTTCGTTGGCTAGTCGCGCGAGCGCCCGAGCTGGGTCGAACATACCGAGCAGCAGCATCTTGATCTCATTTCGCTGCATCATCTTGTCGCGCTTGAGCTGATTCTCAATCTCCTCGTTGCGGGCCTTGCCCTCCTTCTCCTCTGTGCTCATTCCGCAACCCATTGTAACGGTAGTTTGCCTTTACTTCGAAAGGACGAAAAAGAAATGCTGAAACCGATTAAGTAGGGTGGACGACGCGATGTTTACAGTGTCGTCGTGGGCGCAATATGAATAGTCTGGGCTAGAGCCGTCGACGTTAGTTATTAACAATGCTCGCAGGTCGTGACGAGAAGAACGAATGACTGATTCTGGCGGAGCGAAAACACTTCCGACTTGTCAAGGTATAGAGAAGAGAAAAGAGATGAGATGGAAAAAAGAAGCGAGACAAAGCGAAGGCGATGTAAGGTTGAGGTAAGGTGGAGTGAAGAAGAGAAAAGGAGATGCAGATGCAGCTTTGGGCGTAGCGTGGTAACTGGGGGGAGGAGGCTGCAATTTGGGGCACGACACACGAGTCGTGCCAACAAAGACCATAGCAGAGTAGAACAGAGCATACAGCGCCAGCGCCAGGCCAAAAAGGCCCAGCCCAGGGCGGAATCTCTCGCGCCTCCCCTGCCCAGGGGGTGAGGGGGGCCCTAGACTAGGGACACTTTAGGTCGCCCGGGGGGTTGGTGG
>JABFEW010000331.1:0-13224 GCA_013618405.1 Fusarium hainanense | reverse complement strand
TTAAATATATATTATTGATCTTTTACCTACTTAAACTAAATATTAAATATAGTATAAAACTTATTACTATTATATAAATATATACTCTAGAGCCTTTAAACTTAACTTATCTATACTTCTATAAAGCTATATAAATTATTATTAATATATTTATTTTATCTCCTGATTGTAAATCCTACCTTATTTCGGTTAACGGTCTTGTAATTCTGCGTTTGCTCAGAACCAACAACAGAACTTTTGCTTTGCGTTATAGATGACTTACCGCATGAAGTAATTGCCGAAGATGAGAGTCTTACTACACATTCGGCGCAACAACACAACTTCAAAAGAGTGACTTTCAGTTGCCTGGTATTTCTTGAGACACCACCTGCTCGCCTATGGTGGATTCCCGGATGCTGTGATGTAGGATCGACAGAGGCCTGTTTATTTGCAGATCGTAGAGTGTGAGTCATTAGCTGTTACAAACAATGTTCCAATTTTATGCTCGGTCAAGTCCGAACTCATTGTACGAGCGAGGGTCAGACGGGTTGATGGGGGCAGCTAAATGACGCAACGATGACCACAGCCCAAATTCCCGGAACTCAACATTTGCATCAGCTCTTGCAAAACTACCACAGCAATCTTGAACCTGTAATCCCAACTGTCGCATTCGAAGACCTCTGTCTGTATTGTCGATTACTATCCTGCCTTACGCCGAGAGACGAAGAACTTCTACTATGTCAAAGCTCAAGGTCTGGACCGTCATCAGCCGAAACTATCGAGTTTTCGACCAGTCAGGCAGACTCCCATTCACTATCATCTTCGGTATTTGCCGCCGCGACGATACGGAACCTCGATCAATACGTATCCATACGAAAGGAACTATCTTCGATGTCCCATACGCGCTGTCCAACGACCTTCTGCAATTGCGAGAGTATAACCCAAGAACGAAGCAATACGTACGAGTCGATATCGAGGAACTCGATAATACCGACAGTCCAGATCAATATTTTACTCTATCGTCCCCAGTTGAGAGAGCAGGAAATTGGAGAAAATGGATAACAGAATATCACTACCGTGTTGAGCCCAACAGTGAGCTTGCTTCATTATTAAAACCAGGAAAGAGATATGCAGTTCAGAATGTATCGGGCTGGCAGCTCTGACCGACCGCATACAATTTCGTCGACGACGAAGAGCCGCTACAAACAGATCGATGTCAGTTGGCTAGTCGTAGAGTCGATAGCCAGGCAATCTTTGAAGTCATGGAGTCTCTTCTGTGGCCACCAGAGTTACAAACCAAGATGCAGCTGAAGACAAGCGACAATGCTACCTGGCTTTCCATTTCTGTTACCAACATGGGATCTCAGCCTGTTAGCGTCCAGATACGCGGTCGTCAAAGTTTCCTCGTCCCACACGGCGCTTACGATGTCACGCCCGACGACAACCGTCCTAGGATCATCGATGAAAATCCAGTGCCCGAAGAAACGATCCAGATACAGGACCTTTCTACAAACAGGATTGTGCGGGGGCCGCGGAGCCCAGGTCTTTGCGGCGGAGGACTACCGCAACATGACTCAAGACCAGAATTGGATGTCCTGACGACCTTGAGACCCGGTGTTCCGCTTGTGAGGGATGTTGATGTAAGCAGTTTGCTTTCTGGGCTTCCAGATGGACGGTATGATTTGCGAATGGAGCCTAGGGGTATGTGGTGGTGCCTTGGCGACTGTGAAGAGTTCAGGAGAACATGCGAGGATGGTCGTGTGCCTCAAGATAGCTTCCAGATGATGATTCCGCCTTTAATGCTGGGGTGCGACGATCTTGTGGAGGTTCGGATTGAAAATGGTGTTTCCATGGCGCAAAGTGCTGGATGATATCGAGACAATGAAGGATAGTTTGCGATGCGATGATTTGTTATGATGGGTTATTGATCAAGGTCATATTATTGCGACCAAGATGAGTCTCTTCTTCTGCGTGGTTCCGGAACTCCAATGCTCCAATCAAATTCTACAGAGGTCGTTGTCTGGATCGCCCTGCGGGTCGAATAAGAATTGGGGAACTGGGCCATTGTAACATTTGTAGGCTGTGTCTGCTAGCTGAGACTAACTTCTGACCTGGCGCATCGCGTATCCCAAGAACACACCATCTCAACCCGGGGCGGCCCGTTGCTAGTCTCCTCTAATTGAACCTTGCTTGCTTACACCCCTCAACTTAGCTCATCCAAATAGTTAAGCCTCTCATTATAAGCCCCCAGTAGCTTCTTACTACCAAACCTGGCCAGCTTGAAACTATCAGGGATCTTCCCGGCTTCATCACCCATATACGATGCAAGGACATGTACATTCCTCTCAATTTGGTCGAGTGCATTGTTGATGTTCTGAGAAACCATACCAAGACAATCCAGTTGCTGAAGTACATGGGCAATTGTTCCGTGGCTCATCTTGGTCTGCGCGACCTTCCTTTTGGGAACTGGGTGTGGGGTTGTGTGGTACAATTTCAACCTGCAGAGTTAGCACTCATCACCAGTTGTGATGAATCATTATGGACTTACGCTGCAAGCAAAAACAGCTTGATACAAGTCATCTGCACACGTGGCAGACTGGGATCATCATCGACCTTGACACGTTTTGCGGGAGGCAAGAGGGTGCAAAGTTGCTCATTCAGGTAAAGCTCCGATAGCTTCCGCTTGATGGGAATACGGGAATCGGCAAAAGTAGGCGGTGAGTCAGTATAATCTGATGAGTAGAAACTCGTAGACTCCATTGTAGAAGTGATGGAGCCGATTGGAGAGAGTGGCCGAAATAGTGTGTAAGAACTGTCCAAATAGTCCTGGCGCTCAAGACACGGCAATGCAGGTGGAACGTCGGGAATGATAGATTCCATTGTATAAATTGATGTGTCGTATTCATCTCTACGGAACACTGAAGGCGTACTTATAATCCACGTTGACCAAATTCCAAGGCTTTCGTGCAACGGGAAGTCGCAGCAAAACGGCCATCCAGTGCGAACGACGGACCAGCCCTATTCATCGGGCTGGATTGATTGTGCAGTAGCAGGTGGTCTCGTGCAGGCCGCAGTTTGTAGTGGGAAAAAGAAATGCGATCGATATGTTGGGAAATAATTGCATTTGACTCTGCTCTCATGGTCTAGCTTGTTGGAATTGAGTTCCATTTGAAAGTGATTGTTCTGCGTGCCTTGAAGGGCAGAGAGTGAGATTGAGCACTATAATGTCATGGCGTGGAGAACTTCTCCAGCGCGTGTCTCACGCTGAAATTACAAGGCCGTTAGCTCTGTACTACGTAGCCGGGCAGGGCTTCTTTAGTTTGCCGCACACGAGAAAGAGCACATTGGGAATTCATGTGGGCAATAGCCTAGACTTCTTGGGCTGTACAATAGTATATTACCACATGCCAACCACCAAGGTAAGGAAGAACAAAAAGTAATCTGAGTTAGATATGGATTGGTTTGTGGTTGCAAAAGAAACGGGCACGTAGTAGGAACCGAGACATGAGCTGCAAACTCAACGGTCTGTGTTCATGTAGGTGCATTTGGAACAGAGTGAATGCCGCTATGCGATGATACACAAGCCGTTATGTTTGCATGTTCCATGACATCTAAAGCAGTGGAGCCAGGTTTGGTTGGTCTGTTGCACAGATGTGAATACGAGGTGTGGCTTGATTTTGAGGCCTTCTGCACTACGTCGCTTAGAAAATGGCTTTTCTTGGCCTTGGCGATCATTGCAGATGATGGATCCCAATCGAGAGATCTCTTCTCGATGACGCATTGCCGTCGGCTGGCAGATTTCTATCCATCGTATGTGGATGTTGAGAGTTTCGGCCAATTGAGTAATTCACAGAGCGCAGAAAGATGGGTAGCACAATAATTGTGTTTTAAACTCCAGGGTGTCAAATAGAATATGCTCGCTTGAACTTACCAAACTATTCCGTCTCTGATGCTCTCGGCCACCAGTTATCCTGACACCCTGACCCCATATTGATAGGAGATAACTACCGCTCCGATCCGTTGCGGCTGATGTCCAGCCTCAACGCCATCTCCAAACGGCAAGACAAACATCAAGCCACATGTGCCCCAATGCCAGATCATCTATGCTCAAGGATACCCCATCCGAGATGCTGCTCTGAAGGAGGAAAGAGAAAAGTACGTTTGAGTCGGTTTGGGAGTGCCAGTATCCGTATAGGCTGGAACACTGTCGGTGGGATAGGCTGGCAGACCAGGTATGTGGTTACAACTGAGACAGCGGGCTCGGGTTGCCGAGAGGCCGATGCAGCTTTGAGACATGCGTGGCCAAACCTCCCCGTTAGCTGGCTGGCTGGCAGGCTGGGAATTCGCTTTTGGACAGTTAGTGAACCCTCTAAAAACATCAATCAGCATAGATAGGTGATCCAGGGGACCAGTCATTGGTCCTTGGGAGCTCGGACTTGGCCCATCAATCGAGCGAACCACCAATCCTCTTCAGACTGAGATCTGACTAGGGATTGGGATAAGGATATCTTGATCCGAATCGGACGGCTTCACTCTTTCGCCCACTTTTATCGTCAGCGACTGTGATCATAAATAAAGTCTTCTTAGCGCTCTGCCACCTAAGATCAGTTGGTCGAGAGTGGTGATTTTGACAACTGCAAATAAAGTAATACATGCATTTCATAGCTATTGGCAATGTCACAACTCCTTTGTGGCTCTGCGGTTCACTCTACCTTTACATGACTTCAGGTAGGCATTCAAGACCCTGAACCTTGGACCCAAGATCAGTCGCAGTCAGAGGTAAAATGGCCAGCATAGGGACCCATATAGCTATCTGAGGTCGTTAAGACGCAACAGGCTACCGTCGCTCTATTCTGACCAGTCCTTGGTTGATTTTCGGGAGCGTGCCTTGTAAGGCTTTTACGAAAACGAAGATCCTCCGTCCCTCCCAGGCACGTACCGCTTCTTTTCTTCCTGCATATAGACCTTCTTGGGCCCTTTGATTTGGAGCCTTTTCATCTCTTTCTCGCTCTACTCTCCTAGTTAATGTCAGCACTCATTCCCCGAATTTATATGTAACATACCTTGGAGCTCAACTCAAGTCGTCCATTGTCAGAGGCTGTGGGCTCACCCAGAGTAGTCCTGTACCAGATCCCAAGTGCCTGAATAGATTCAAAGTGGTACCTTCTGTCAAAATTCCACTTCCCGCAAACTTTGTTGACCATCTTGAACTGAACAATCTTGCGCCAAATGTATTTGATGCTGGTCTTGAGAGAAGGGACGATAACACAGGCGATTGGTTTGAAGTCAAGATTGCAAACCCCAACAAGCATTCCCATGATGAATTCGTCGTTGGTAATGACGTTGGCTGGGTTGTTGTCGCGCAATTGTTGAAGGAGGTGGTAGATGATGAAGCCGTGGGTTTGAGCGCAGAAGTGGATTCTTGGGCAGATACCTGTTTTCTTGCGAGCGAAGTAGATGTCGACGGGGACGTTACATATCAACGTGGCTGAGTTAGTTTCACACATGATGTTGATTTGGTGTTGATGATGCTTTTATTCAGAGCGATGATGTTTGCTTGCAATTGTACAGAGGTATAGCCGCAACAGTTGGAATTCGACAATGCGTTCAGTTACTATTCATCCCAGGTCATTGCATTCACACTTCCCATAATTGTTTAGAAAGATAGGTTCTGTCATGAATGAGCATCAAAAAACTTGGCAGGGCTGAACATGACATTCATGGTGAGCGAGCTGTGGCTGACTGAAAGTCTTTGTCTGCCTACCCCTGTCGATTTGATCCGAAACGATTCAACGTCTGGTCTTTCTACATCCCGTTTGTACCAAGCGATTATTGCGAGGCGCCACAACCGCCACAACATCAAAAGAACAATGCCCTTCACTTCATTCTTTCAGACTCTGCGTCCGGCTATCTTTCATACATAGCTCAGCCTTTCGATTGTATAGCATTTACTGGTAGCTTCATTTTGATAAGGAATGACTGATGAGGCAATGATGTTTGGGTTCTTTGCTGAGGCGTGCTGGCTGTTCACGTCTCCATATCGTATGTCGGTGCTTTCAGGAAGCACTATAATATCCCACCTGGCATTCCATTGCATTTGGGGGCGATAGGCGGTGTTTCGTCAATGATCTGCATAAGAGAAAGGTGGGGAAGTGTCCTCTTAGAAAGCATCGTATTCCCCGCTTGAACACAAGTTTAGTATCCTCAACACTCATCGAAAATGGCCGAACAGTCATTTAATCCACAGCTTCGGTCCTCATTTCTTACGCGTCTTCCTTGCGAACTTCGCGACAAGATATATCTCGAGCTATGGCGTTCTTGCGGCCTCCGCCAACACATCATTTGGCACCATGACAAGAATGACGTAACGAAATCTCACTTCTGCCGATGGCAATGTACGACGCCATTTGAAGTAGAAGATGGTCTTCAAGAGGCCATAAATAAAACCAGAATCGAGCTTGGTGTTGCGTTGGGTGGGAGTTTCAGCAACAAGACCTATGCTCTGCAGCTATATTCTGCCTGGAAGAATTATTTTGCCTGCGGGGAACGCATCGGACAGGTATATGGTGATGATGCAAGCCCAGGCGTTACCATGTGTTCTTCTCGTACAGCTTGCTGGAGTCAAACTTTGGAAGGTTCAGCGACATGGAGCTCCTATCTAGGTATGCTCTTGACATGCCGCACCATGTGAGACCACCATTCAAAACCACAGAAATGTCGCTTACTCTTTACAGGTCTTCAGAATGCATTCAGTCAATATACGAGTCCATGACCTTTATCTTCACAGACATCGTTGCTCTGAACTTGTTTGTGGGCTTCTGCAAAGTACCCGATCGCTGGAACCAAGATTGTCAGGTGGCTATTCCACCACCCGGATTTCGCACTTATGGCAGACATATCGAGCTATCATTAGAGCCGGTCTTTCCCATGCTGCTGCCCTGCTCGTCTCCAATTATCACTCCGGAATCGGAGGAGCGACATAGTTCCTCTGACTTTCACGCATTACGACTGGATCTTTTACAGAATCTCACAACCCTTAATGTCTGGATAGCCGCTCGCTCGACTGTATTGCTCATTGACGAAAACGCCGACAACATTGACCAAAGCCCATATGACATAACGCAGTTGGGCATTGAGCCCATCAAAAAGGCGCTGGCCACCCTGAAGCAGGTCAAAAACATCACTCTAAGCATGCCTCTTGCTTCCGCTATTGATATTGAAGACGGCTATGTAGTTGCTTCTGCTTCCGATATCGAAGATGGCTATATAGTTGATATTGCGCATCTAAACATATGGCGTAGAGGTTCAGGCGATCGGTTCCATCCAGCTCTATTACCAGTCTTTGAGGTGGATAAGTTCAGCAGTAACGTTCATTCAACTCAAGAAAGGTACGTTCGACCTCGTTTGCATGCTGATACTGACACTGACAGTCTTTAGAAGTGTGAAGCTATCGTATAATCCAGGTTCGGTAACTCATGTTCGTTATGCTACTGAGCGTGATGTCAGTACAGTGTCGTCAGATCGCGGGTTTGCATCTCGATTGATTGAATCAATTTGGTCCAAAGGGAAATGGCTAAAGAAGAACCGAGAACGCTAGAAACATCAGGGCAAAGGAATAGCCGTACGATACCCAAGCCCAATCTGACTTTCCATGCCTTCGTTGATTACCAGGCATCACCTTTGCCCCCCTCTCACTCTTACATATAGCACAACATGTCCAAATCACAGGAAGTAAATTCACTAGTCAATAGTGGTGTATTGCAATCTAACTACCTAGTACCCGCCCAGGCATCATTCAATCATTCCAGCTTAAGCCGAAGCAGAAGCAGCAGAGACCTGGCTGGCAATGCTCTTGCAGAACTTGATAGCGGTAGTAATGGCAGCATTGAAGTCGGTGGAAGCAACGAACTTGCCGACAACAGCGAGACCGCTTGAGGCCCAAGCGTTCAAGTCAACCTTGCCAACTGCGATCTTGATGCCGCTGAAAAGGGATGTAATGATGGAAGCTCCAGGAATGCTCTGTGAATGCATTAGTATGTGATTTATGTACTTGCTGAGAATGACTTACGGAGGAGATTTTGCTGACAACCCACTCGATGCCGACAGTAGCCTTGGCGTTGAGATCAACGGAGGCGACATACTCGGCGGTGACGTTGAAGCCGTGGTTGATGAGCTGGTTGTAGTCCGTCTTCTCCTGGGATGTATTAGCCAACGATTCATAAGAGAGAGAAGATGTCCTTACGGTGCCTGGAACAAGGTTCTTCACGCCGCCGACAATGTTTTCGAGAACATCACGCTTCTCCAGTTCCTCAGGAGTCTGACTCTTCTCATCAGAGGTAGGGATGATAGAATCAAAGAAAGAGGTGATATCATCCTGTTCAGTCAGTCAGTAGCTTCCTCGGTGTCTTGGATCGATGAAATTACCTTGACATCCCGGGTCTCAGGGCTGGCCTGGACCTCGACGTTTCGGGTGGCAAGGGTGGAAGACAGGCCGCGGGCTGTATAATGTTAGAACAAGCTTCATTGGTAGTGAGGGGAACATACTGTTGGGAACAGAAGCAGCCATGGCAGTGCCAGAGGCAAGGATAGCAGAGAAGACAGTGAAGAACTTCATTTTGATGAAAGGTAAGGGTATAAAGTAAAAAGAAAAGAGAAGTAGATAAAGTCAAAGAGTGACAAAAAGTTTGTTGTTGAAAAGGTGGAAAGAATGTAATGCAATGATTGAATGATTGAATGAATGGATTGCTGTGAGAACAATTGATGAACTGGCGCAGAGGGTCGAGTATTTATGTTTCCCAATCGTCAACTGAGGCTTGAGCTACCAGGATGATCTCATCCGTTGTAATTCGAACCATGAGAGGGAAAACTCGTTTCGCATAAGGCTGGCCCTTTGTTTGAAACAAACATCATAGCGATATCTGTCGCGCTATGGTAAGCGTAGCTGATGTAGATTATACTACTGCAAGATTTAAAGTCTGGTGTTTTACCTTGATGGAGAAAATCTCCGCAGTGCTGCGCTCGGTCACATCGGGAACAATCATCTTGAGATGAACTCGAAGGTGCGCAGACTGGCATGTGGTCTATGCTTTGTTTTGCAGCCTTATCAGAAGAACAGTTGAAACGTTCGTCCATCACATGAACACGTGGGTCGATCCCTGCGTCGTTAATTTGAGATGAATTATCTGTGTTTTGATGTCAATTTGACGCTCGGCTCTTATATCCCAGACTACCTTGTTTTACTCTGGTACTCTGTATATTGAGTGACATTACTGATACACTGTGATCTGACTCATGTACTGTGAATCACCTTCTTGCCCAGCCAAGCTTCGAATTTCGTAGCAACTGGTAACCTACTCCGAGGACTAAAGTCAAACTAAACTCTTTAGTATTGCTGCAGACACCGATAGTGTCTCCTTGCAATTAGACTATAGAGTTGAAGTAGATACAAGTGTAAACGGTGGATCTGTAGCTGCGTTTCACTAAGTGGAGGGAACATCGGAGCGGCTCGCCCGGCCCACACTCCGGGGAAAGATTGCAATGCCAACCGATGGACACCTGTGAAATTAACGTTATCACAACCTGCAGCATTCCTTCTGTGTTAAAATCTCTAGGGTAAACTGTTCAATTGATGTTTGATGTTCGATGTAGACATGCAATACGATCTTCCATTCCATGGCTGCTGAGATTGAAATGTGATCCTGCAGCACATAGGCAAGCGAGATATAATTGTGTTAACACGAACAAATAACATCAATATGTAATGCACACCTGGGTTTCACGAGAAAGTGATATATCAACAATAGTGTTCTTCGGAATGGGTGTTTGTTTGAACAAGGCATATGATAATTGGAAGCACACAGGACCGCAATACCTTTCACCGCATTTGTGTTCTATTGCCTGCCAGAGATTGAAATGGGGAGGCTGGGATAGTGCGCATTAATCGCGCGTTCTGCTGCAGGGATTAATTCCCAGTGCTGACCTCCACTAACAATTTCGAGAGCGCAGACCTGTGCCGGTACAAGAAAGGACGGGAGCTAGTTTGGAGCGTGAAACAAGGGAACCCTGCTAGCCTCTCAATCTAGACAAAGAACTGCGCTTTGTAGCTACCTGTCCCGCCGGACAAACGCTCCACTGAGGTGTCTGAGCGCTTGAACACTCCACTGATGGTACTGGGCTGGGAAACTGCACTGTGCTGTTGGAGTAAGTTGACTTTGTAGGGTAGTTTCCGTAACAATGTTTGGTGATTCTTGCAGGAGAACTGCATTTAGCTCAGCGTATCATTTGTCAGGCTTCATATATCTACCATTGAACTAAGTTTTAAGGGGTTTTACTTATTGTACTGTAGACTTGAGTGAAATAGTGCGTCGCTTACCAAGGATGCCAATCTCCAATGGGAGTGGTACACAGTTGGTATCGTAATGATCGGATATTTTCCCCTTGATGTTCACTTGACTAGGCACTCTTTTTCTTATCAACTATCAGTTATCTCTTATCGATAACACACTATCTTATCCCTTATCGTCTAACGCTTATCTGACCAGAAGTAATCAATGATTTGAACAAACCCAGTAATTGAGGCTTTAATATGATGAACGCATTGAAGACAAGGAAGCGTTACAGTGAGATGCTTCCAAGTGGATTGTAATAAGTGGTTTAATAAGAAGAGAAACAATAGGCAAGCTTTACTGCTGCGAGGTGCCGATGGGCGTTGAACGCAGGTTAACTACACGCTCGAGCAGTAGTAAATGTATCCTTGTGTGTATCCAACAGAATTCGCCTAGAGCATAGCGGCAAGAGCACAAGCAAGTCCACCAATAAGTCCGGCAGACTTGACCACCAATCCAGATCCAGCATTGTCGACGACCTCGGTAGGGTAAGCAGCTGGGGGGAAAGTTCCATTGACACGAGTATACGCTGACGCCATCCAATCTATACCATTACTTCGGGTTCGAGTGGAGTAGATTACCATGGTAATATCGTCCGAGTTCAGGGTTGCTTCGGGGGCAGCAGTCGTCACAGGGATAGTGCTTCCAAGGGAGGTGATTGAGGACTCGACTGACGAAATTGCATCTTGCGTGTCGATGGTGGCAGTAGCGGAATTGACAGGTGTGTTGGTGATCTCAGCTGCGATAGGCAGAGCGAAGAGAAGTGCGGTAAGGGCGATTGATCGAGCCATTTTGAGTTGAACGAGTGTGATGATTTGCAAAAATACAGTAATGAGCGTTGAGTGACGATGATTTAAGAGGCTTACTACGCGTTGTTTTATACCTCGGAGTCAAGTAGGATTTGGGACATTGTGGGTCATTTGCGAGCTTGCATGTAGATTGTGATTGCTTCTTTGGAATGCAAGGTCGTTTGATTCTGATCCTTCTGTGCTATTTATGGGGTGTATTGGTTGGATTGGGTTAGTAAAGAGGCTGAGATGCTAAGCGAGACGGGTATTATTTCGCTTCGGGCCAACGCCAAGGAGTCTAGACAGTCCTTTTGACCACAACGGCAGGATGATACCGAACAGATCTATAATACACGATACACTGTGAAGTGCTCCAGACGGAACAGTCTCAGCCCTAAAAGGTGTTCTGGCTATTGTAACTCTGTTAGCAGCAGCAGCACCTTCTCTGGTTTACTTGACGTTCTTATTTTTTATCCTAGGTGAACAAGCTGGTTTACTGGACATTTACGAATGCAACATTGAACAACAAGTTCTAGTTCATCTCCTTATTGTTATTTAGGGCAGTATAGCTCTTGTTCTGTAGAATAGGTACAATAAAATAAGAAGACATATAGTTTCTTTGTTGAACTTGTACATTCGAGAACAAGACCATCTCAGTATGAACATCCCGCATTCTAGCAATATAAATACTCTGCCTCTCTTGCTAATTTTGAACTCCAGCAATCCCAACTCAATAAACAGGTATCTTAGCAAGTATCTACCAACAGAACAGCCGAAGCGCCCCCAAACGACAGTTACTTCGGACCGAAAGGAAATCATTCATCATGCTTTTCATCAATACAATCGTCAGCTATATCGTATACATCTACGTTAGTTACTGCATCAACTCATTCATCATCGCTTACTCACTCTTTGTGGATCACATCAAGGCATCCAGCATCTATCAGTCTATCAATAACAACATTCCGGATTTTATGTGGGTAGCTATTGCTGACTTCAACGAATTCCTTAGCAACTATGGCTCACCGGCGCAGTACTGGCGCTATGTCGTCTTCTTCACCATCCTCGGAGTTATTGTTGTTTTTACTTTCAAGACTGTGTTGTCTGCATTTCGCTTTATCTGGCCGTATCTACTCGGCGCTCACATTGTGGCCTTCGCTGTTTTCTACCACGAGAGCCTTGACAAGAACAAGTCAGGATATCATGTCTGATACAGTCTGGACACCCGATAGCCCACCTTTTGCCCATCGGCATGTTTCTTTTGTTTTTGGATGTAGTTGTACAATTCAGTCCTTACAGCTAAGGTAAGCCAGGATCTGCTCTACTACTCATCGGTTTCTTGTCTTTGGTCTTATTTTCTTTACAGTATCGCTGGTCCGAGCTGCAAGAATATTGGATGGGATAAACTACGGTGCATTTTGAAGTTGTTTTAGGTTATTTACCCTTCATCTTAGCGCCCGTCAGCACATTTCCTTTGTACCCTTAGATAGCATTAACAAACAAGCTTTACTTTCTTTCACCAGAGCAGTAAATATCTCGTTCACTATTAACTTTTGATGTCTACTGCAAAGACTGCAAAGAGACAGTTAATGCCCCGTCTCTTAGTAGCGTTCTCCCAGAGACTACTGGCAATTAGACGCTTTTTCGCTTCCCGTAATTTGATAATCTACAGTTGTTCCCGTTCGTCGCTAAGTCCAATCTGTTCTCCCCTAACAATCCTTCATTCCTCTACTAATATGTGTGATGACAATGCCGAACACGACTATCGCGGACTGCGCCGCAATGTTCAAGTCACAGTTACTCCCTGGAGTTATTAGGAATGCAGAATAGCTACCTAGAACATGTCAGAATACTTGCTTAGTGTAATCCGGTATATAAGTGCAGAACTGTTCAACTGCTGTAAGAGGCTTTTAGAGCTCTAATAACGGTTCTACCTATTGTACTGAGACTTATAGATGAACAACCCACCTATACGGAAAGCTTACAAGTAATTAATTAAACAATTATTTATATTCTACAGTTTTATTGCACTTGGTAGCAGTATAGCTACTTAGCTTATATAATAGCATAAT
>JABFEW010000330.1:0-71919 GCA_013618405.1 Fusarium hainanense | reverse complement strand
TAGAGTTCAGTAGCTAATGTAATTTGCACACCTAACTTTACTGAGACTTAACCTACTAGAGGTTACTATTGATAATACTTTAGAGAGAAAACTTATCCTAGCTTTGCTGTTCAGAGATACCCTTGTTCTTAACATGTCATTTGCTACGAAAGGCGCCTGGCATATGCACCTCGGTGCCTACTAGATTATCCTTTAGCCACCAAGAGGAATGAAGGATTGTTAAAAGCCTGTGATGCTACTAATACAATTATATAGATCTATATTATTACTACATCCTCTACGCATGATAGCCTTCTGAACCAACGCGGTCCTGAACGGTGCTTTGTGTACATCACTCCTACCCTCAGATACTCAAAATCCTTTCCAACGAGCGGCTTAAGAAGCAGCCCTGCCGAGAATTGCTTTCGATGACGATCGTCGGTGGAGTACAGAATTAAACACTTTATATTATTATCAATCAAGTATTTAGGATTCATGTGCAGCGGGCAATCGAAGTAGATCTTATGATCTACATGACGACGGGCGGGGATAAGGTCCCTCTCTATGATTGGTGAAATTGGACCTCGCACATGTATCCTGCCGTTGCTCACTCGTCCTGTGGGATCGTGGTAACTCAAGGGGGTGCATCCTGCTTCGACAATTTCCGTTCGAAATATGTTTCTCTCACTGGCGTCAAACACTGGTGGAAAGTTCACTGCAGTGTCTATCGCTGCCCAGGACCAAGATGGTGTACCTTGGCTCCGGCCTTTTGAGCATTCCGTTGAAATACCGACTGGCGCATTATGGCGCCTGTCATGACTTCCTTGAGCGTTATGCCATGAAAGTTCTTGACAGAGCGAGGAAATCCACAGTCCAGCAAGGTACGTCGACCCAAAGGGCATTCGTTGGGAGGCCTTCTGTGCCAAACCCGATAAGGCCGGCAAGCGATCGTCTTGGTGGGTCAACTTGAGATTGGAATGATCCTTGATGATATCCCTCCAGAAAGAATCTATAAGCCATGGATATGAGCCAACGTCTGTGCTTGGAGCGTTCTTCACGACACCAGTGCTCTCCATGGTAGTTTTGCACAAGTGTGTGGGCTGATGGCAGTGGCCCGCTACCGTGTCCTCGGTTTCTTTGACTTCTTTGCATGACCAAAGAAGATTCGCCGCTGTGAAGTATAGAACCCTCGGCGATAGAAGTTGCTCCTGCAAAACCCAGCCCCTGGTCAGTAACGGCCACCGGCAAGCGCCCTTCTCGTGTTTGTCGTTTTCGCAGGTATTGATATCTGCAGGAACTACAAGCCAACTGAAACGCTCATCACGGCGGGTAAGTCCCGACCAGTCAATACAGTTTTTGAACGAAGCGAAATCAGGGCGGACTTTCCCATCATAAGGGTGATCCAAAACCCCACTACAGCAGTTGGGATTGGAAGTTGCTGCAATAGTGAGCCAGGAATTGCCGTAAACATACTGCATACGACCTGCTTCTGAAATCCAATCATCGGGTCTATTCTGGATAATACAGAGTGAGTCAATCCAGACATACTCTATACCTAATCGCCAGGCAAGGCGTATGGTATCCTGGTATAACAGAGGGAGGTCTTCCCATACAATGCAAGCAAAATGATCATCGACGTTTTGCTTGGTTGTAACTAAGGGCTGTTTGGAACCCCAACAGTGACTAAGACATATATAGGGAGCGCAGAAGCCTCCGTTCTGTAGACGGATATCGCCAGGTCTACGCCCGACTCGTATAACTCGTGTTGGGAGCGGGTGAAGGGCCTTTTCGTAGCAAACATGCGCCGTTTCGCACTTTTGTAACTTGTCGAGAGCCCATTCGAGCTTTTGAAATGGGTATGGATGGAACAAATACCAAGGACATAGGACGTCTTGAGTAAAGGTATAGCATTGGTGTACATCCTAGTGGACTTGATCAAGACGTACCGGGATGAGAGTGCACGTAGAAGCATCTATCGTCAAAGAAGCGAGATGATTTGAGGCCCTCCTCTGGAAGACGGAGCTTGACAAACAGATGGCGTCGGCAGGGAAAAAAGCGCGCCTGTATCGATCCAAGTCTGAGATCTGGACCGATTATCCTCACGACCAGTCTTTCCAATTGCTCACACAGATCACAACAATTTTCAGGCTTCGAGGGTAGCCGGAAGACTCGTATTCGGCCGCCTGGGGTACCTAGCCAGTCAGGCAAGCGAAGGGATTGTGAGTTTTTCGACTTCTTCGACCCTGACATGAATGACCCCGCGCATTCTTCGACCAGCTTCATGCCTTGCCGACGCGGCATTGCGTATATGATGAAAGGGATCAAGAAACAACGGGGAAATAACGCTGTTAAAGGCGTGACGTCGGGTTGAGAACTCATTGAGGTGAAAGTTCGACTATGAACAATGAAGCAGAATTGTAAAAACCCGAATATCGCACCGAACAACTTAACAGTGATCAGGCTCTAACGATTGTGACGTTCATGGTGATACAAACCCCGCGATTATGTCACGTGAAGCACTGCTCCAGCCTCTTACAACAAAGCACAGGCTTTCGCGAGTGGGTGATACTAAAGTCCAATTGTCTCACTTTGTCAGTAATAAATCGACAAACACAAGCTGTCTACACCAGCTCAAAGTTGGTATACACCCTGCCCTCCCAACCCGAAAGTACAGGCCGTCCACCATCCCGCGGCCTTGCCTCGTCCGTCGTACAAACAAGCAGCCTTACCTGATCAGTCTCACAGCCTAGAGCGGTACCAATATACGGGCCAATTGCATCCTTCTGACTCATATTCATCACCACCAAAGCTTTCCTCCCACGTTCACTTTCCTTGACGAAACTAAACACAGACTCGTCGTCCAAATCCACAAGCTTGAATGAACCAAACACAAACACATCTTGGTGTCGTTTCCTGATTCTTAACATCGCTTTGTAAAAGCTCAAAATTGAGCGTGGATCCTTGGTTTGCTTTGCTGCGTTGATGGTGCGATGATTATCGTGCACCCTCATCCAAGGCTGAGCGCCTGCTTGTGAGAACCCAGCATTTGGTGTGTCATCCCACTGAAATGGAATTCGAGAATGATCGCGCGCCATGATTTGAAGACCATGCATCGTGTCCTTCACTCTCTTATCATTGCCCGATCTCACTGCCTCATCGTAAAAGTTCCTGCTCTCGATATCCTTGTATTCTTCGATACCCCAGGATGTAGGCATGTTTGTCATACCGATTTCTTGACCTTGGTAGAGAAAGAGAGTGCCTGTCATGGTAGTCTGCCATAATGCGATGGTCTTTGCACTTTTGAGCCACCACTCTGGCGTAGAAGCGTCGCCGAAACGATCTACTGCTCGGCCATTGTCGTGGTTCTCACAGAACACTGTAGTCCAGGCATCAGTTCCTTCAATAAAGCTCTGCCATTTTTCCACGACTGCTTTCAACCTCGGTAGTGAGAAAGGTTGGTAAATATACTTGTCGCCGAAACCGTTGCCGTTACCAAGTCTTATCATGGAAAATTCGAAGACCATGTCCAATTCCTTCGCGGCGGTCGATACATAGGGAATAACTTGTGATGGATTGGGTGTATTGGAAAGTTCACCGACAGATACAGCGTTGTACGGCTTGAGGACTTTCTCATACATCTCATGGATGAATTCATGGATCCTTGGTCCGTTGCACCACATTTCTGGGGCAGGCTGATGAGGTGACGAAGGATCTGTAATAGGCGCGTCGACAAAATCCCTCCTCTTTGAATATTTGTTGACCGTGTCAATTCTAAAGCCGTCGACACCGCGATCAAGCCAAAAGCGCATGGTGTCTTCATAGATGGCTTCGCGACATTCTTGATTGTCCCAATTTAAATCAGGTTGGTCTGACGCGTAAAGATGGAGATAGTACTCTTGAGTCAACTCATCCCAAGTCCACGTCGAAGAAGCGAAATACCCCCTCCAGTTCGTAGGAGGTTGCCGAACGCCGTTTTTGTCATAACGTGCTGGTTTCCAGATATACCAATCCCTCTTCGGATTATCACGCGATGATCTCGATTCTTTGAACCAACGATGCTCACTGGACGTGTGGTTGACAACAAGATCAAGAATGACCTTCAAGCCCCGTCTATGACACTCTTTCACAAGAATATCGACGTCGTCGACGCTTCCATAGGGTTCGTAAATTTTCTGATAATCGGATACGTCGTAGCCCATATCACTTTGCGGACTTTCAAAGATTGGAGACACCCAAACGACGTCAATACCCAATACATGGAGATAATCAAGCTTGGAGATGAGACCGGGCAAGTCGCCCCAGCCATCGCCGTTGGAATCTTTGAAGCTTGCTGGATAGACTTGATAAAATGATGCGGCTTTCCACCAGGGGTGGTTACCGAGATAACCATTCTGAGTGTCCCAGATGACTGAGCCCATAGTGACGAATTAATAATAATGAATGAAAGAAAATTGAATGAGGAAGGGAAACTGAGGAAAGATATAAAGTAATAAGACAAGATAAAAAATCCATGAGGGGAATGAGTTGTTTATCCGTCGCAGTCTCATCGGCGGCCAAATGTGGCGACCCATGCAACCCCATCAAAATGGCATATCTCGGAGTTTCCACAGGTTGCACAAACTTTTTATTCCCTGTCGCTAACAGGATGTTCCGACGGTGTCATAGCAAACGCGGAAGCTCCGTAACCTCCAATTCATTCTAGCGTGCAAACAGCGGAGTTACTCCGCCCACCGAAACTAACCAATGCTCGTGACCGAGGTAGAGCGGACACTCCGCAGCTGAGTCGGAGTCTCCTGTTGAAAGAATCATCTCGGCAAGATTCTCCAATGTTTCCCTGCACCTGCACCCCACACCTTTCCCCGGATTCTTCTTCCTTCCCCATACGTTTTGTCCAGAAGTATGTTTGCTTGCCTCTTCATGCAATATTTGTATTGAACTAGCCTTTTGTCCGGTTGGGCTCGGCAACTTCAGGCGGCGTTGGTGTATATAAAGAGACTGATTCCTCTCTTCACTGACCGCTTCAGACTCTAAACATCCTTCAATTCAATCACTTCACTATCCCTGCGATTACAGATCTGCAACGTCGCGCTCTGCACAATGGCAGATTCCAAGACACCCCCTGCGCAGCACGATGAGTCCCCCACAGCAGAGATGCTCGCCTCAGATGCCAAACTCGCTGCTGAAGCAGAGCATGACATGACGCTATGGCAAGCATGCAAAACCTACCCCAAAGCCATAGGCTGGTCTGTCCTTCTATCAACCACTCTCATCATGGAAGGCTACGACCTTGCTCTGCTCGGCAATCTCTACGCATCACCTGTGTTCAACCAGAAATTTGGCGAGTATAACGCCGAAAAAGACAAATACGCTGTCACGGCAGCTTGGCAATCTGGACTCTCCAACGGTGCACGCGCAGGCGAGATCATAGGCCTAATTCTCGCTGGTTGGGCATCTGATCGCTACGGCTACAAAATGACAACCGTCGGCGCGCTCGTCCTCATGATCGCCTTCGTCTTCGTCCTCTTTTTCGCACCCAACGTCAAAATCCTTGTTCTGGGTGAAGTACTCTGTGGTAAGTTCGGTCTCTCATGCAAGCTGTGCCGCGCTGACGTTATAGGTATTCCTTGGGGTGCATTCCAATCCGTCACACCTGCATATGCGTCCGAAGTAGCACCGGTTGTGCTCCGACCTTACCTTACGACTTTTATTAACATGTGTTGGGTTATCGGACAGTTCTTTGCGGCTGCTGTTAATAAGGGTTCTGTTGGGAGGGGTGATGAGTGGGCTTATCGTATTCCGTTTGGTGTGCAGTGGGTTTGGCCTGTGCCTATCCTTGCAGGTGTCATCTTTGCTCCCGAGTAAGTGATCAGTCCATTATTTTCCAGATGGCAACTAACAAGTCAGGTCGCCTTGGTGGCATGTTCGAAAGGGCAATCGCGCCGCCGCAAAGAAATCTCTTCTCCGACTTACGTCTCCCAACCAACCCAACTTCAACGCCGACGATACCATCGCCATGATCGAACATACAAACGAGATGGAAAAGAACTTAAAGGAGGGAACTAGTTACAGAGACTGCTTCAAGGGTATCGATCTTCGACGAACAGAAATCGTCGTGGGTATCTGGCTTGTCCAAACACTCGGCGGTCAAAATCTCATGGGATATTTCTCATATTTCTTGACCCAAGCAGGCATGGACGCAAGCAACTCATTCTCACTTTCCATGGCACAGTACGCTCTCGGTATGGTTGGTACATTCGGCTCTTGGTTCTTGATGGCCAAGGTTGGTCGACGAACCATTCATTTCACCGGTCTCTGCACTCAACTCCTCATCCTCATAATCGTCGGCTCCCTCTCTTTCTCCAACAACAACGGATCAGTTTGGGCTATTGGCGCGATGTTAATCGTCTTCACATTCGTCTACGATTTCACTGTCGGACCAGTTACTTATTCCCTCATCTCCGAGCTCTCATCCACGCGTCTTAAAGCCAAGACTATCGTCATGGCGCGTGCTGCGTATAATGCTAGCAATATCTTCGTCAATGTCATGACGAATTATCAATTATCTTCGACGGCTTGGAATTGGGGTGCGCGCACGGCTTATTTTTGGGCGGGTACTTGTTTGATCTCTGCGATTTGGGTGTATTTCAGATTGCCTGAGCCGAGAGGTCGGACTTATGCTGAGTTGGATGTTTTGTTCGAGCGACGTGTGTCGGCTAGGAAGTTTGCTTCGACGAAGATTGATCCTTATGAGCATGAAGCGTCTGGAAAGAACATGGCAGTTGAGAAGGAGGTGCAGTAAATAGCTGGCCTTCTTTCTTGATCGACGGGGTAAGGACGGGGATCAAAAGGTGTCTGTACAAGTAGCGAGGACAGTTAATAATTATATTTATTGTGGACTTTGCCTCGGTGTCACGTCGCCATGAAGTCTAGGTAACACCTGCTGAATATGCTTCTCCAACAAAGGCTGATAAGTCGAAATACCCCCCGGCAATTTCGTAATGAGATCCCGAATATACATCAAATCATCCTCAGGCGAACTCCCCATCGCCAAACCCTGCGGAATTGATGACGCGACAGGCACACGCGCCAAAACATCCACCACGGCAGAAACAATGTCGTACAGTTTTTCTGTAACGCCTATACCATGAATCTTTATACTGTCTACCGACAGATCCCTCGTTGATAGCATTAAATCTTTCGCGACGACTAGAGGATATTGGTATGTGAGACTGTGTTGGTGTGCGTTTTCACTGAGATGACCGAGGTGAAGACGGAGTTTCCAAACGATCATGCGTAGCCAGAGCTGTGTTATTCGCAAATTCGCTTTTTGGGTTTCGTGCAGTTGGGTATCTGGTTTGATAGCTGTATTGACAGCCGTCTCGACGTAATCAAGCGATGAGAGCGATGGCGTAATTGCGAATCGTTCTTGGTTATGAAGGGCGACAAAAGACGTGTCGATCGGCCGGAAAAGTGCAGATAGACTCCAGAACCCTGATAATGAAGGATCATTCATGTCGATTTCTGGTGCTTCGTCTGTGATTTGCAGCGTAATCGGTCGTCGATACCGTATCGCGTGTGAGCGCTCAGATACCACCAACACCCAGAACAAACGATCCGCCAATGCCTTGTCTGCATGACTCATATCATCCAATCTCAGCAAACAAAACAAAGTCGTAGCTTGTCGAAGGAATAAGAATGTCTGACTATGATGTGATAAACGCGCTTGACACGCGTAGAGGAAGAATGCGAGAAGACATTGATTGAGACTGGGTCTCGGGATCGATTGATGCACAGCGACGACTTGATCGACAATCATGGATCCATATGTCGCATTGTTCTCAGCAATGAGACCTTGTGACAAAAGACTTTCCGGTTCTTCAGTTTGAAGCAAGACCTGCGCGCACATAGCCACGAGAACAGAGTACGCCTCCAGCCTCCCCTCGACTGCCGATCTTAACTGCTGCACATAGTCGCGTGTAAGAATAGGTATCGTAGGATACAATCTTGCAAAAAAGCGCTCGATGCAATGGTCTAATACCTGATCCGGCACAAGATCAGACAATTTCGTCAAAGCATCCTGCGTTGTGTTTGGCGAAGTCGGATACGCGTACTGATAGACAGGTTGAATAAAAGTCGGCGAGCCAGTTTGTCCGATACAGCGGTCCGCAAGCCCTGCATCCACACAGCGTCTACAAGGCCGATACTCGTTACAGCCCCGTCGGAGAGTTTTGCAGCGCTGACAAGCCCTTGGTACCTGGGTTCGTTTGGCCGGAGGATTATCGGCCATGATTCGTGCACTGATAACACGCGTGCGGGTATGAACGGAGAGATAGAAACGAGGCTGTGTTTATCAGAGGGATAGATTGCGATAATCGCGCAACGTGGGACTCCAGGATAAGGTGGAGACAAGTATCGGCCAGATGAGGAAACGGGATCCTTGGGATAAGGTAACAGAAAGATAACAGAAACGTCGACTTGGTCCGATATGATGTCAGCGAATGAGACGTCTCCGATGCGGAATTGAGTTTTTTTCGCAGGAGAGGCTGGTAGGAATTGGCATTAAACAGATGTCTTGGTACCCCGCTTGGAGGAACCAACAGGTTGATCTAGTTGAGTCATGTGATGTAGATCCCTGAAGCTGAACCAAATATACCCTGAACCAACACGATGTTTAACCACAACCAAGAAGCAAATCAAGAAGGTAGTATCTCAATAGATCTTGGAAATTCAGCTGAGAAAATGCGGTGAGATATCCCTTGACTTTTTAATGCAAATATGATCCAACATGTTTGTTCCGATCCTTGCAGATCCTACAATGTCTTACCGTCGTACGTAACTAGTACACGTCCTAGACGGCCCAAGCTCCTGGGCATTTTACACTTCCGCTAACGGGCGCAACCAGTCATTGTCAGCCCCCCCGGTACTCGTTGACTAGCCGGGATACTCTAAATCGACGTTGGTCGTATCTCTTGGCTTTACCACTACCGTGGATCGCTTGCTGTTGGATAATGATAGGGTAACAGATTGTAGATCTGCTGATCACCTACTACTATCATTAAAAGAAGTATAAGTACCAATGCCTCTCCTCTCAATCAAACAGTAGCTGTCTCTTCCCCAGCCATCTCCCTTCTCCTCTTGGCCCGTCATGTTCTCCAAATCCATCCTTCTCGCCCTGGCTGGCTCTGCCATCGCATCTCCCGTCCCAACCCCCCAAATAATCCCCCGCGATGTCGGCAACTTTGAGTGCTTCAACGCCAGCCTCCCCAACATCACCATCTTCGCAACAGGCGGCACAATCGCCGGCGAAGCAGGATCCGCCGACCAGACAACAGGCTATCAAGCCGGCGCCCTCGGCATCAAAGCATTAATCGACGCCGTTCCCCAACTATGCAACGTCTCCAACGTCCAAGGCGTGCAGATTGCAAATGTCGATAGTGGAGATATCAATTCTACTATCTTGACTACGCTTGCGCATCGCATCCAGGCTGATTTGGACAGCGATGAGATCCAAGGTGTTGTCGTTACTCATGGTACTGATACCCTTGAAGAGTCGAGTTTCTTTTTGGATCTTACTGTCAAGAGTGAGAAGCCTGTCGTCATGGTTGGATCTATGCGTCCTGCTACGGCTATCAGCGCTGATGGACCTATTAATTTGTTGTCGGCTGTGAGATTGGCTGGCAGCAAGAGTGCCATGGGTCGTGGCGCCATGATTGTTCTCAACGATAAAATCGCCTCTGCGCGTTACACTATCAAGTCTCACGCCAATTCCGTCCAGACGTTTAGGGCCGAAGACCAAGGCTATCTTGGTGCATTCGAGAACATTCAGCCCGTCTTCTGGTATCCCGCCTCTCGACCCTTGGGCCACCACTACTTCAATATCAGCAGCAGCTCACCCGACAAGGCCCTTCCCAAGGTTGATGTCCTATACGGCCACCAAGAAGCTGATCCTGAGATTTTCCAAGCTGCTATCGATGGTGGCGCCGAGGGTATTGTTCTCGCTGGTCTTGGTGCAGGAGGTTGGCCTGATGAGGCTGCTGATGAAATCAAGAAGGTGCTGGATAACTCCACCCTGCCCGTCGTCGTGAGCAGAAGAACTGCATGGGGATACGTCGGAGAGCGACCCTTTGGTATCGGCGCTGGATACCTGAACCCTTCCAAGGCGAGAATCCAGCTCCAGCTTGCTCTTGAAAAGGGATACTCTACGGAGGAGATTCAGGATATTTTTGAGTACATTTAAGTCGCGGTTATTTATGTGTTTGAATATACCGTCCTCTTTACTTTTTGACCGGTCACTCATGTTCACAATTGCCTCTGATTTTTATGGTGACCCAACTTGCAAGCATCTAAATACGATATTCTAGAATCATGCCAAATAGAGATTAGCGCAAGACTGGTCAGTGCGGGCGCAGTGACTAAAATCCCGATGTCGGTGGAGACGCAGCTGCGGCAACCAAATTTATTGTTTTGTTCTTTCCCCAAATTCATTCACCAGTATTTGAAACACATTCACTACCAGCAGGCAGCATCGCACCTTCCTCAATAAATCTTATCGCACCTTCCCTCACTTAGTTTTCTTCGCATGTCGCTTGTGCCCCACATGGATCAACTTTCTCTTTCCGACAAACCCGGCTTCTCCTTCGCTGTTCCCGCTGAGCAACCCAACTTCACATTCGCGGTACCCTCAGCTTGCAAGATGGAACAACAAGAGTCGCATCCGCATTTGCAGCTCCTCGCTGATAATTCTCATACTGCCGAAACCACTGGATCGATTCCCATCTTTCGGCCTGGTCTTCTTGCGCCCGCGCAATCTGGACTTCTTGGTGTGGATATCACCAGAGCACACATGGATCGCCAGGAGGTTTTGAAACATCGCCTTTTTTACAATGTCTCCGATCCCACCAGTACTTTTATTTGCGGCAGTCAGGGCTCTGGAAAGAGTCACACGCTCAGCAGTATTCTCGAAAATTGCTTGATTCCCTGCAAGGCGAATTATTTGCCGCGCCCGTTGGCTGGCCTTGTTTTTCATTACGACACTTTCATTTCAGACACGGGCGGCATGCCTTGTGAGGCTGCTCATCTCTCAAGCGATCCAGCAGTGAGCGTGCGCGTGCTCTGCGCTCCCTCAAACATCGGCAACATCAAAGTGAGTCTTTTTCCTCCCCTCATTTGACCAAACTGACATCAGCAGCGCATCTATGCCGGACTCCCCAACGTCACAGTCCAGCCCCTTCGCATCGACCAACGTGATCTGAACACCAGTCGCATGCTCGACCTCATGGCGGCAAATTCCATCAAGGGAGGCACCTTGCCGCTCTACCTTCACGTCATCCAGCGCATTCTCCGCGACATGCGAATTGCTCAACAAAAAACGAACTCGGGTTTTGATTACAAGACTTTCAAGCGTCTCGTCGATGCCGAGGATCTCAAGGAGGGCCAGATCGTGCCGCTTCAGCAGCGACTTGACACTTTGGAGAGTTTTATGGACCCCGCGCAGACTTCTGCGACAGGCAAGATTCCGAAGGTCAAGGCTGGTATTGAGTGGAAGCTCAAGGTGAGTGGTCTCTACAGTCTCATACTCATCCTCATGCTAACGATTCAATCAGTCTGGTCAACTCACCATCGTCGACCTTTCTTGCCCCTGCGTCACCGCCGAAGCCGCGTGCTCACTGTTCAACATTTGTCTCAGCATATTCCTGGAGCAGGACTCGAAGGACTCGAAAATCGGCCGAATCGTCGCCCTTGATGAAGCCCACAAGTACATGAACGACTCCTCCGACAGTCAAACACTCACCGAGTCTCTACTCTCCGTTATCCGTCTCCAGCGCCATCTCGGAACCCGCGTCGTTCTCTCAACCCAAGAGCCAACCATTTCCCCCAAACTCCTAGACCTTTGTTCCACGGTGGTCGTGCACCGATTCACGTCCCCAGCTTGGTTTGGCGTTCTCCGAAAGCATTTGGCCGGCGTATCCCGAGACGACTCCGACCAAAGGGCTTACTGCGAGAATCTCTTTTCGCAAATCGTCGAGTTGAAGACTGGTGAGGCGCTTCTCTTTTGTCCGAGTGCGTTGGTCACTGTTGGTATAACCGGGCATGGGAAACTTGGCAATGGCGCGATGAAGATCAGAGTTAGGCAGAGGGTTACTGAGGATGGTGGAAAAAGTATCATGGCGGACTGATTGTTGGACATTTGATGGTATGGCATCGCGGGGCGTGCGATTGATTTGGTCGAATTTGCTATTGTTTTGGTCATTAAGGTTTGTTAGGTATGGCGCTTGGGGAGTCAGGATGAAGCACCACATGTGGGCGTTCATGTGTTAGTGGTCATGAACGAGCACTGTTGGCCGGGTATGGTCTGGATTTGGAACACGCGCATGGTAGCTATAATGAATAATTGCTCATATGTTGTCTCGATGAAATGGGACTTTGACATTTGTGTCTGGAGTGAACTTGGCAGAAACAAAATCTTTTTCTCTGGAAGTACCTGCTAGTCAGTTCCAAATCAACCCAGAGACTATCCCGTCCATCCTCGCTCAGAGAGCATCTCAAATCTGACCCATTGAATACCAGAGACTGCAGGTAGCCGGTTTGTCAAATCCAGATTCCTTTGAGGAGGTACTGATGAATTTTGGCACCGCCGGTAGATACCCTACAGCTAACCTACCTTATGCCAGCTTATGCATATTTATGCAAGCGGTCCATGACTCTGACTAGGTCGGCGAGGTGGGCCATTTGCTGAGTCAGACTTCTCCCCACATCATACCGGAGCGAATCAATCAAACGGCTGGCAGAGGCTTACAGTAGCTTCGCCTTTGATAAAGCTACCGGATTTCATCAGCTGACAAGTGTCGGATACACATCGGTAAAAAGACAGTCTCAGTCCGGTTTTTGGTCGTCAGATGGCTGTCATTGGACAAGGCACCGCCCAGTAAATATTGTCAGAATGGTATCGTCTTACATGTCTGCACCTTTCACCTCAGCTTGTAATTCAGCCAACCCTGCAAAATCCCTCTAAGCGATTTTCGCAACAGAAACTTACTATTGCTTACTATGCAGCCTTCAAATATCGTTTGGTCCACAACTCCACCTCCTCACGATTGCGTTTATGAGAATGAAGGAGGGTTGCCAGTGCACATCGTGAAACGGAATGGCGAAAATGGCTGTACCAAATGTTTACTGGTATACCTCAGCTCTTATATCTATGGTCGGAGTGACTTTAAAGGAGTCCTGGAATGTACCGAGGCAACGGGAGGACTCGTCCTAGCCTACGAGAAGTCTCCTCTTGGTTTCATGCAAGACCTCGGAGCGGTTCAGTTATTTTTCCCTGCCGGAACACCTAGACCAGCTTGGGATATCATACGACCAGGAAGAACATCTTCAAAGACGCGACGAGAACAGTTCCAATGGCTACTTTCGACTTGGATTCAGGAATGTGATGCGACACATAAGAGGTGCACAAACAATGACTCCATACTCCCCAGACGAGTCCTTGATGTTGGAGATGTAAGGCACAAACATCTGGCTCTGTATGTGTCTTCACAACAATACGCTCCGTACGTGGCTCTCAGTCACTGCTGGGGCAAGAATCCAGTCTTGCGAACCACAAAAGCTAATGTCAAGGACCACGAAAAAGCCATTAGCCTTAGGAGCCTTCCCAAGAACTTTCAAGATGCAGTAACAATCTGTCGGGGGATAGGAAAACGATATCTGTGGATCGACTCATTATGTATAATCCAAGACGACAAGTCTGACTGGGAAACACAGTCTGCTGAGATGGCTACCATCTATAACAACGCCTACTTAGTACTTGCAGCCTCACAAGCCGCCAACTCAACCAGTGGGTTTCTTGACAGGAGAGATGAAACATTTTCCGAGACGCCCCAACTTGACGCCAGAAATGCACTGAAAATCGCCAAGTTGAGGAATCCCAATGGCACAGTTTCGCATATTTATTGTCGCGAACGGAACAGTGAGCCGTTACACCAACATCGATATAAGGTCGAAGAGGCACCCTTGAACAGACGAGGATGGGTCCTCCAAGAAAACACACTATCAAGAAGAATAGTGCATTTTACAAACAGCGAGGTCCTCTGGGAATGCATCGAATGTTTGAAATGTGAATGCATGGAGATTGAGGACGACGATCTGGAAGAGAATAGTCGTATTACTGCAGGCATGGTCAGAAATGCTCAATTTACCAGGACAAAGGCTTATAACGCGCCCGAAGACCTGCATAAACGGTGGCTGCATCTCATAAGTAGATACAAGGGATTGGTACTTACTCATGACTCTGACAGACTGCCAGCACTCTCGGGACTGGCAAGGCTGTGGCAATCACGCGGAGCTGGGGAGTACCTTGCTGGTATCTGGAGAGACCATATGCCAGAGTCACTGTTATGGATTAAGGAAAAGAATAGTGAGTGTAAGAGATGGGATGAATATATGGCTCCATCCTGGTCACCCTTCTCGCTGGGATACATTAATGGTAGGACAAGTGTCAGACGGCCTGCATTTATCTTTGACGACTCTGACGGCTATACATTGACAGAGAGGGCTACCCAAGTCGTGGACGCGCAATGCAACCCGGTGGGCAATGATCTGATGGGTGCTGTACAAGACGGATTTATTACACTGAAATGTCGGATGGGTACTATCCGTGTGGAAGGCAATGGACGGTTTCACCGGGCAGATACACTACTCGTGCCCTATCGGGGAGACTCTCCCTTACATCCAGGGATCTGGGGAGTGGTAGACTGGGACAGTCCTGCTGGAGGCTTCTTCCTGCAAGATGTAACTCTGATCCTACTGGGATATGGGGACCGTAATAGCTATTTACGTTATGTTATAGCTATGGTGTTGATGCCTTCGGAAACTGTTCCTGGAGCGTACAAACGCATCGGGCTATTGAGCTCGCCGCGAGGAGATTTACGAAGGTTCCTTGAAGATGCAGAAGAGCGGGTGGTTAGGATTGTATGATAGTCTAGATAAATCCAAATGACGGCTGTTCCTGGATTAGTGTTTATTATGCCAGCTCAGTATGTTCGATAAATGTCCTTGCCACCTCCTCATGATGTCATCCTAGCACGCATCGCTTTGCTTTTTCTTTCGTCCACGACTCCTGATCCAAGAGTATTTCTCGTCGTGGGGCTCTTCAGGACCTTCCAGCCTCTCAATCTTGTTGATTTTGTCGCCTTCTGAGGAATCTGATTGAGACTCCTCCGAGTGTCTGTCAACAATTGATACTCTTGCCCTGATTGCTGGAATGGTCCTGTTCCAGTTGATAGCAACGAGTCCGAGAAACAAGGAGACAGCAACGGCCACGAGAACTAAGGCATATAAAATTAGGCATTGTTCACTTGACGCAGGTCCCAATAGGTCTGTAGCTTACATAGAACGGCAAAGGCCCACGCGGGTGTCTGCTGGAAGGAACTCACATCCAACGCGAAGAGGGATGAGAGAAATGACAAGGGAAGCTATACCAACGTTTAGCAACTCATCCAGAGGCCATATTCAGCATGTAAGACACTTACAAATAAGAGAGTTGCAAAGGTGAAGGCCATGAGAATCTTTCCTTGTTCAGTTGACTGCAACGCCTGCTGTGTTGCAAGAGTCGCTTGGCGACTCGAAATCTCACTTTGTTGGAGCGACAATGTCGCATTGACCTTTCCAAACCCCACAAGTTAGTCACTACTACTTCAGTCAGTACGGAGAACAGACTTACAGCTAACTCGATCCTATTCGCAACCCTGTCCATTTTTTCAAGATCTTCCAGAACGTAGCTTGCCGAAAGGTCTGCAGCCTTCCCTTTGTTGCCTGGTAGCCTCTTTTGAACGGCCAGCTGATACTGCGCAACCGAATTCAGAATATTTACCTCGTCACGAAAATCTTTGATCTCGCTGTATAGCTTCTCCGCTTGTCTGAGAGCGGTCCTGATCTCGTCATCACGGTCAAGACCGCTTGAGGCTCCACGCGAGTCTCCAGATGAGCCTTTTGGTGTTGCAATTTGCTGATAGCTTTCCGATAGGCGCCGAAACTTATCGAACAACGCTGTTTCATCCCTGCTCTGAAATTTCATTAGCTAAAGATTGTTGTCATCACTGCGTCAACCTACAAGTTTATTCATGTAGTGGGAATATGTCTGACCGATGGATGTCAAGCCTAGAATCTTTGGGTCTCTCTCATACACCCTAATGCAGTAGTCAACAATCGTTTCAACCATCCCAGTCACAGACGATGACTGGGATCCGCTACCTCCGAGGTCTGCTTCTTTGCTTAGATGACGAAGAATTCCTTCGGCCAGAGTATCGTGCTTATCATCCAACACGCAAGATGTAGCGGTTATCAACCATTCTATCCACGCAGGTTAGCAGAACGTGAGACTTAAGCAAGGAGTACAACCTACTGTCAGCAAACGTCCAGATCCACAGTTGGTTAACTCGTAGCAGTGTCCATTCGTCAGGCTCACTTTCTGCAGTCTTGGGACCACCTGGTTGCTCAGTGCTCTCATCTTCCTTCTTCGCGAACTTGGTGACGACTTGAGTCTTGTTGCGATGATCCTTGTCTTCTTGAGCCTTTACTCCATCCTCGAAGTGATAGTACCATTCATCGAGAGTTGGCGACCTATGGTTACCCGAGGATTTGTAAGCCTCCAGTAGGCTTTCATACTTACTTCGTTTCTCACTCCGAGCAGTCCTGGTCCGGTACTCGGTCGAGAAGCACAAGTAGGGTATCTCAAGTGACATGTTAGCAGTGCAACATATAACTTCCTCTCTCGTGCTCACATAAGTAGCCGATGCCGCTGAAATCCTCGATTTCCTCTTCTGTGAACATTTCATGGCCTTCGTCTCGTCTCCCTCGTCTTTCCATTTCTTGTACTTCTCTTCCGCCATGTCTCTGGGTTCAGCTTTTCCTGGCCCATCCGTGTCCATTGCGTGTCTCTTTGTCACGGTTCGAGGTCTCATTATCCGTGATTGGGTCGACTCGTCAGGTACCTCAGCCCAACTGTCTCGAAAGAATGACCTCGCGTCTCGGAACTGCCAAACGTCGTGCTGTTCGTCTTTCATAATTCTCATTAAGAGATCCTATTAGTCTGGTAAGCATACACTACAATGCATGACTCGACATCGCTTCACGGAGCATCCTATACGAGGACACATCACGTCTGCCAGTGTACTCACGTTCATCCAATCCATCTACTAAATGTCAGTAATGGCTTTCTCGTCTTATGTTGAAGCGATACCCACGTGAGTTGATGGCAAGTGAACCCATGTGAAATGGGGTCCAGCCTTCGTGTCCATGGTGTGATCTAGCATTTCCGAATCCTTGCCAATGATCCTGTCCAGACTCTTCATTGTTGTGTTCATGATCTCTTTTGGCCCTGCACCATATATGACGTCTCGAACCGGTCGTTTTCTCCGTATCATACTCGACTTGCCCTGGCTGTTGTAGAACTGCACAATATCCGCCATAAATCCAGAGATTTTATCTGCAAGTCCATCCTTAAGTCTAGGTAGCTCGTAGCGTTTGCTATCTTCATATACCTGAGCAAAAGGAGGATCCTGTAGAATAACCTCAATAGCTTCCAAGTCTTCCATCTTGAAGCCTTTCCCATCTCCCGGCTTCGCTTCGGCTTGATGCATGTCCTTCACCACCTCTTTCCTCGACCTATCCTTGTTGCTGACCTTCTTGGTCTTAGTTTCGCCAGTGATAATAGGAGGTTTGTCCTGCGAAATCTCCCGTTCATCTTGTCTTGTCTGAGTTTTGTGCAATCTCACTGCCTCTAAGGTCTTTGACAGCTGTTCATCCGTTTCGCGACGTCGATTATTGGCTGTGATAAGTAGCCATAGCAGTCTGGGAAGCTGTTCACACACCTCCTCGTCCTTGGGGTCCTCAATAAGGTCTAGAATTGATTTAAGAGCAGACCGTAGCCCTTCCTCACTTTTTCTAGGAGAGTTGGACAGAAGCAGCGAGAGCACCATTGCAGAACGTTCGTTCACGCCACCGCCATTCGGTTGCTTAATTGATTCCAAAATCAATGCCAATGCTGATTCTAGCGCCTCGACTGTCTCATCACTTTCAAGGGATGTGTCGACCAGTTGCTCAAGGACCTCTGGCAGTTGATCATGGGCAGCCCACTGGATTGCACTCCAACTCCTAGATGTTGAAGGACGAGTTACCCCCGGTCTCTTTTTGAAAAGCAGTTTCGCAACACCGTGATTGTGGGAGTTGCTTGCAGCCCACTTGACTGCCAGCTCCCACATTTGGTCGTCTTTCCCGAAATCAGCCGTATCAAGCTTGCTTGATTCTAGAAGACTGGACATAGCAGTAGTGGGATCCTTCCCCTCAAACGCCCAGTGTAGTGCAGTCCAACCCTTATTGTTTTGTGTTTTCATGTCCTCTTGGTTCATGCTGTCCAGGATAGATTCAACTCTGCTGGGATCTCCACTTGCTGCTGCATGATGCAACGGGGTCTCGCCATCGTCGTTTTTCACTCTCGGATCGGCCTTCTGTTCAAGTAGTCGTTGCACTATTGTACCATGCTGGCCTTCAGCACACTCATATGCATCAGTCAACAACTCATCTGGTACAAAGACGGTATCCGCAGCATTATCGCTCTTTGGTCTAGCACCAGCGGCCAGGTGAAGCGGTGTGTTGAGGTCTTTGCTTTGAGCATCTATGTTGACCTTCTCAGTTTTCAAGAGGAGATTCACGATACTAAGGTTCCCTCTTTTACTTGCCAAATGCAGCGCAGTCCTCCCGTTTTCATCTTGGGCGTTGCAGTCCGCGCCTGCGCCGATCAAAAGACCCGCAATCTCCAGCTCAGAGTTCCTGCAGGCCTCTAGCAGAGGTGTGTATGACTGATTGTCAGGTATCTCAAGCTGACTTTTGGAGTTGGACTGTCCTAAAAAGATCGGGACGTACTCCGGGAATCGCTTCGTTGCTGTCATTAAAGGAGTCCAACCGTCGTCGTCTTGGACGTCAAGTCTCGCCTCGAACTCAAGCAGCGTATGAACGACGTCTTTGTGACCTCTCCACATAGCCAAATGCAGCGCTGTAAATCCATCAATCCCGTCCCTGTCATCAATGTTCGCGCGGTTGTTTTTGAGGAGGGCACGGACTATCTTTTCGTGGCCTTGGTAACTTGCATTATGAAGGGGGCTGTATTTCTCGTCATCAGCGACTTGGCTGTTGGCGCCGGATTCTAAAAGTAGCTCAACAACTTCCAGATGGCCATAATAGGCGGCGTCATCTAGGGCAGTGGTGTTTTGGTATTGTAGCGCCTCAATTTCAGCGTTTCTCTCGAGGAGAAATCGTACCATTTCAATGTGGCCGGCTCTGCAAGCTAGGTGCAGTGGTTGCCGTTCTTTGTCCTCTCTCTCCGAGAGGCTGGCGCCCGCATCAATGAGAATTCTAGCTGCCTCAACCAGCCCTTTCTCAGCTGCGACGTGAAGGGCCGTTTTACCGTCCGTGTGGTGTAGGTCAATCTCTGTGTCTTTCAGATCGAGCAATCTTCGAAGCTCATCAAGTTCGGTCGCATCGACTTGTAGTTTTTCTTTAGTCATTTTGTCAAGCAAACTGTGCAAGGGTCTGCTGAAGAAATCGTCCTCATCTTCTCCCTTCTCCTCAGCTTCGACAGGGTCGTCATTATTGTCGTGGGATTCGTGATCAGAACCTTTCTCAGAAGGCCCCGAATCGATATCATCACCAGTCAAGGGTGCTTCCTGTGTTTCTCCTGACATGACGATGGAGATGAACTTTTTAGTCCCGGACAGAAAGTTGACGGGTAATGGTATACAGGTTTAATTACTCAGAGGGTGTCAACGATTTAAGAAGGGTCCGCTCTCTCACTGTACTGTCACTTCTAGGAGGGTGTCGAAATTGTCTTATGGTTGCTCAACCATAGTCACAGCCTAATTATTCAGCGGGAGAGTGCCCTGTTGGCAATTTGCTTTTCATGATATGATTCTTCTCCCGTCGGTGATTGGTCGTTATTTTGCCGCCCCCTGCCCTTGTGCAGAAGCTGAAATGCAGTCCCACCAATAATTGCCAATATTTCAGGGGTTTGATTGGCAGTGGTAATACACTTTCTGACGTTGGATTCTCGAGACCCTGATCCCGGCAAGTGACGACCCCATAGATCAATTTCTAGGGCCGTGATTTCAAGCCCGCTTGGCTCTTTGGGATCTCCACGAACTCTCCATCGAGTCCAACGCGTCCGAACTTCGCCATCATAAATACCTATCACCTAAACACCAGGACTCTTTATTTGTTTTTGGAGTAAGTCACAATGTGGTAAGCAGCGTAATGCCTAGAGCCCACGGTATGAGCGGAGCCTGGAACGCTAATATCAAACCTGCATTGGTCTACCGCTTTGGGTAAAGGCTGCAGCGTGGCATTGCAGATCCCGTTTAAAAATTCACTTTACCCGGCCCTCCCTTGTCCAAAAGGAAAATACGACATGCTGATTTGGTATCAGCAGTGTGTTCTGCTGATGTTGTTATCTTTGCCTGGGAGCACATCTACATTCCTTGCAGTAGTCTAATGATTCATTTCTATCGGTACAGAGCGATGTGTGGATCCAAGACGCATCTCGAGCCAATGTTTCAGGATCCCGTATATGTTTCGAGAACATAAATCTATAGCTTGTCTTGTAGCAATATAAAATAGCTATTTCTCGTTGGATTTAATCAGGGGAATTGTCCACTGTTTGACCAGCGTTCCCAGCTACAGCCAGTTGCTCTCCGGCAATTCTATCCTTCTCCTTATCCTCAGTCTCCAGCTCAACATTCTTGAAGAACAGCATCATTAGAACAAGAGGGATAGAAAGCGATAATGAACCAATGGCCAGTGTCTGTTGGGTTTTGCGGTAGCTCAGGTTGATAGCGTCTCTGATCTCGGAACCGGGTTCGTAGGCTTGAGCGACCACGATGGACTGGAAGATGGCAGTCGAGTTAGTCTTGGCGGCTTCAGGTAAGTTTGCCTGGAGTCTTCGAGAAGAGTATTCCAGAGAGCCCCTCCAATACTACATATTGGGTCAGCTTTGAGCATCTATACGTAGTTCCAGGGACCCTTACCTGTTTCCAACGTTGGCACCAAAGCCAGAAGATGAAAGAAACATTGCCGTCGCGATTCCGATCTCATGATCAGGCACTGCAGCCTGGAGAGCAACCTGTAGCGGCACTTGAGCAAAACCGCGGCCGAGATCAAGAAGGGATTGGCCTGTGGTCAAAGCAGCTTCGTTGGCGACGCTGGCTCCTTCAATGTCAGTGAAATAGATCGGGAGCCCGTTTGCTAGAGCAAACATGATAAACCCCAAAATGACGAACGGCTTGGTATGCTTTACAACTGGGATCGCGAGACCGATCACAAGACCACCGAGGTTAAGAGGGACCTTTCTGGCGTTACTGTACCGATTGTTAGCGACGGTGAGTTTGTGAGGTGTGTTGACTTACTCAAGTCTCACGGCGTGTCCGGGTGAGTAGTCCCCAGCAACCTGCAAGAAACTCGGTGCAAAGGTCCGATAAGTCGAGTCGGACATGGCAATCAAGCACACCGAAGCACGTGCAAGAATGACATTGCGATTCTTAATCATGCGGAACGGAACAATAGGCTTTTTCGCATACCGCCCATCCCAGATCAAGAAGACGACAAATGTCAAGACTCCGACCACCAGAAGCACAATCGAGGACGGTTCAGACCACCTCTCATTGTTCCTCCTGCCCGGGATAGACAAAGGAAGAAGAGTCATAGCAAGGTCTCCAAGCAAGAGAAATGCACCAACCATGTCCAATTGTACGTAGAGAACTTGCTTGATTTGTACAAGCAGAGATACACCCTCAGGTATCTCGACAACAGCTCAGAGAGAAGTTCGCTCCTGTTCAATGCCCTTCTTCCGAGCTCTCATCTTCATGAAGATCATGATGGCAATGGTAGGCAAGGCACGAAAGCGCATTATAGCAGCCCACATGCCGAAACCCCAGCGCCACGAGGAATTGAGCAGCATGTGCCCACCGAGGTACGTGCCGGCGTATAACGTCGGAATGGCTGCTAAGGATTCTGGCAACGTGAAGAGAAAGCCTCGGTTGATGAGGGATGTCACTTCAGCGATGAAGATTTGTTCGGTTATAGTCCACCAGGTATCTCCAAATGACTCGAAGATACCTCCGGCCAGATACATCTCCACGTTACGGCATGAAGCGTAGATGACGTTTGCCAAAGCCATACTAATCGTGGCACCGAGAAATCACTGTGGCCTGCCTACATGCTTGTCCGGCGTCAGCCTTGTTCTATGTGTAAGTGTCGGAATGTGTTTATACTTACATCCGCCACCTTTGCCATCAGAGGATGGCCAACAATTCGAACAATGCCGTGGATGATGTTCGCCGTTGCAATGAGCGAATGGCCCTGGAAATGACTTGTGGCGTAATGATCATAGATGCCGGCAGAGCAAGCAGGGAAGACCATGCAGAAGTTCATGACAAATAGACTTGATAGTTAGCATAATATGCGCAGCAGTTGGGACTGGTGCCTCACCCGCCAAAGGCGACCATGAGAGGGGATTTAGTCCAAAGCTTACGAATAGCCTCGGTTGGAGTTGGTGCGACGCCATGTTGTTGAATCTCAGCATCGACAATGCTCTTCTCAGTACTAGTCTTGCTTTTCTCGTTATCCGCCGAAGCAGCCTGCTTCGCAGGCGTGATTTCACTGGACATGATGAGTGCGCGACAAATTTGATGCAAAAATTTTATCGCGGTGTTGCGCTTTTAAGTACATTTTGCTTATCCTACGCGAAGCCCAATTACCGGCCAAGAAAGAGTTTGACCAACGCTGTAGACGGCCTAGAGGAAGCTTGGCAACTGATGAGACCCAGTCGTTCTCAGGTGGTGATCTAGGATTATCTTATCAGATCATCTGATTTGATCTGGAAGCTGGGATAGACTAGTAAATCTAATTTACTCGACTGAACTCTGTACAGTTCGGTTTAGTTTCTTTTATTTCCGTTAAGCGTGAATTACCCAGCTGCTAGTCCAGAATCTCGATCAAAAGTCATTGCATGGAACTCAATTCGATCAGATCACGGAAATCCGGTTACTGATCTCTCAGCTTCTATCGTTACCCCTGTAAAGGGCGTTAGCGGCTTACTTGTGAGAGGTGAGTTCCCGAAAGTAACCCACTAAAATGTTGCAGGTACAGTGTGATCTGATGCCAACCTATAGGAGGTCGGCAGCAATTTTAGACGCTGACAGGGATGTCCCCATTACGAATTGCAAAGGACTCTGGGATATCATATCAGAGTGTTATGGCTCATCGACATCTGATGCAATGTTTATAAATAAGCTTCGTGTTTGCCTCATCTTCACCCTCATTGTTCTGTTGTCGGGCGAAACGTGGTCGGACAGTACACTTCATCGTGTATATACTCTTCTCTTTTCTTTCCTCCACGCGATCCAATTAACCTGTGACTGTGACTGTCACCTGATACAAGCTGCCTGTATGCTTACAAACAAACACCAGCTAATTCCCTTTCGACTAACAGTCTTAAAGTGATAGGGGCACCAACATGTCCTGCGAACACGACATGACTCTTCCAGAACATGCTGGAGATGTTGACATACTCCAAGGCACTGTCTCGTTCCAGAACTATGATACCTTAAACGATATGCAATGTTTTGGGTATGTCTGGCAGAACATACCACCATATAATGTGTCGTGGGAGTGCAGTTCGGTTTCTGCAAATCTTCCTCTGAACTACGAAACGCTCCCGTTTCCCGCTCTCCCTTTTAAGGCGTGCGGTGGTGGTTGGCAAGAAGATCACTCCATTAGTGAAGAGACTTCCAGCAGTCCATGGTCACTGTTACGGGACAGTGGCCCTCCTTCTGCTTCTACTTTTACAGAGGCGTCGCCGTACTCTGAGTCATTTGGACAGAGTATGCAGACTGGTTCAAACAGCTCTCAGTCTTCGGACCTGGTAGGGCCAGGGTTTGGAGTTGGTAGTTGGCAGCCACCCGATGATACACCAGTGATCCCTGTACAACCCCATCAACCCCAACAACGCCTACCTGGATGTGTCCCAGTCGTTGGAAAAGGGTCATCAGTCGCTGATGCGTCGAATGATCGACCATCCGAGGTAATTCGGTCGCAGGCGAACCCACCAAAAGGGGAACGTGAGAAGAATTTAAATTCCAGACAAAACCGAGTATCGTTTATCAACACAGACCATCAAGGGAGAAAAACCAGAGTGGTCGACGACAAGAAAGGAAAGAAAAGCCTTGTGCGGGAACGAAATCGAGTGTCTGCGGCCAAATGTCGTAATCACAAGCGCCATCTTGCCGACAAACTGAAAGTCGAAGTGGAAGAACTAGCTGAGCTCCATCAAGAACTTTCTCTATGCTTCAACGAGGTCAAATCTGAGGTTATGCGGCTCAAATCAGAGATCTTGCGGCATGCCGATTGCGATTGCGATGTCATCCGATCTTACATCTCGGCCGAAGCCAACAAAATTGTGGATAAGCTGACGCGTGACGATCCTCTTCAGGATGGTTGCGACATGCGTTCAACTCCGACTACGTTCAACAGTACCAACGGCAGTTGGTACTAGCAGGGAAGTAATAGCTGTAGGGCTGAATGGTAGCTTCCTGATAGTATATGGAGTTATTGCTGGAGTTCATAAATACGTTACTCAAACCCAGTGAACAGTCCAGGAGGTACACCAGTTTGACGTCTCAAGATGGCCTTTGGCCTGCCACGTAAATCACCAAGATGTCAAAAACAGCTTCTTCTTCAGACACGGTCCATGGACTGCATGGATCAATCCTGCACGAAAAGGCCAATTAGCGTTTTACTCCCGTGCGGGGAATAGTCAGCTCCGGGGGTCCGACTAAGGTAGCAGTGAGACAAGGGAGAGGATAAGCAAGCTTTTCACTGTGTATGATCAGCACAATTGGATGGGTGACTTGATGCTTGTAGCATGCTGTGCCTGTGAAGCGAGATAACAGTGAGAGCCTATATGACAGGTCATATACTCGCCGACATGTCAGATGTCCAGGGACAATTCTGTGGCTACTGAGATTGTACTGTACTCTACCCAACGCTTCATATTGCATTGACATGTCTCACGACCTCTGAGTAATGGCTTCGTCAGAGGCTCAACATGGCACAACTCGGTAAAATCTAGTGTAACACACCATAACATGACGATGAACCCCACGATCGAATGAAAACACTGAGATAATATCGTGATATACCCGGCGTTAATTACATATCGTTACGATGAATCCCACGATCCAATGGAAACAGTGAGATGATATCGTGGTAAAACCGACGCTAATTACAAGGTTGCATCGATTCGTAAATTTGCTTACGGCGCGCATGGTCTAGACCACCGCCATAAGCACGATCTAGACCCCTCAATCAGACGACGTTTCATAATCATCTCACGCCACGCTAAGACAACTAAACTAACTGAGGCTATACTACCAGAAATTATACCAAAAGGAATCATGTGTCCGAGCGGGGTCAGACACGGGAGACAAAGCAAAAGAGATAAACAAAACTCTTAGTCGGCAGAATCAAGTACGCATCGCTGGGCATCCTTATCACCTGAAATGTCACTGGCGAACGCCGAAGAGTTAAGTCGGCGAAAGGGAGAGAAGAGAGAAGTAACGTCGGGTGCCGCCGCCCAAATATGGAATACATTTCGCTCAACATCCCATAATGATGTTTTGTAGGCAACAAACGGATGACACGTCGAAAAGTTGACGGGATTGGGGTTCACGACGGCCACGTATAAGACTCCAGTTCGTTCAACAAACCGTTTCGGGTCTTGTTCGGAGTATTCCTCCAACCCTTGAATAAATCAAGCATCATCATTATCAACATGACTACTTATCATATCACTGCTGAGCCGGGTGACCACTACTGGAATCGACGAGACAGCGAAGGTGAGGTAGGTAAACAGCCGCCCCAATAGCTTACTGCCGTCGCGGCATTTAGGTAAAGTTTGATTGGCTTCCACCATCATCTTACCTCCATTGGCCCGACCAGGGTCAATCAGTTGCAATTTGGCAGCCAGGGTTCCCAAGTCAATTGTCCAACATTGACATTTCGCAGTCACCGTCAGCTAGTTACTTCTTGTACCACCTCAACCAAGAAGGGGATACCCCTATCAAAAACGGAGACTCTGTGCTCGGCGATACATCGTCGAGCATTGGTTCATACCATCCATCGTTATCAATTCTCGACTCTCCTCCCGCAGACCCGTTGGGGTGGGATACATCCAAATCTCAAATTGGCACCTCTGACTGTGACATATTTACCTTTGATCCAGATATCCCGATCAAATTTGAAGCTTCTGACTTCGATTGGTCCGGCATGACGGATTACAAGGACCTCTTTCGTGGACTTGGAGAAAAGGGTCCGCCGGCAACTACCGTTACGTCTCAGACAGACGGTGCAAAAACCATTTCCGAAACGTCTCCACCGCCAAAAATGCGTTCAGCTTCTCTGAAGCCAAAGAATCTCCAGGGGAGGCCACCTGTTCCAGCCGAGATTCGACAAGCTCGGGACTCGCACAACAACGTGGAGAAGCAATACCGGACGCGGCTCAAGTATCACTTCGAAAGATTGCTTTCGATACTTCAGGAGTCCATGCCCAAAAATGAGTATAGGGGCAAAGACGGGGCAGTCAAGGATCCTCATTGCTTTAGTAGAGGGGAGGTTTTGGATGCTGCGCGACGGCGAATTCTTGTGTTGGAAGAAGAGAACAAAAGACTTGCGACCCAGGTCGAATTGCTGAGCGCAGGGCTCATGGATACCTAAAAAGAACAACCCTCAAGGAAAAGGTTAATCAGGTCCAAAATGTTATAGTATTATCATGAGTGGGGGTTTAATGTCAATCTAATACAATGCTTGCGTCTACCAAAACGGGACAGACCTTTAAATGTGATTCAAAAAGGCGTCATCTTGCGATGAGTAGTCAGGTACGCAGAGCTGCTAGGTCTGTCGGATGCAATGGTCAATGCTAGTGCTGATACGACCATTTCTGCACCTCGGTAGTGGTTTTGCGTGGCTTGACCAGTAGTTCATCAACCACTACATCATTGACGATGTTTCATGCTTTAGCCTTTGCAATGTGAGACTGTGACTGGCGGAGCGCCCTCCGAGCACCATTATTGGACCTCCATCTGGTCAGTCAGCATACGTCATACATAATATTCGCCAGGAAGACTTGTGAAACGGCCAGTCGGTGCAATAGTTTCAGCATGAAACGTGACGGCATTAACGTATATCTACATCTACATATGGACTGGTCTTGGCTTTTGCGGCATTGATCCAGGTGACGAAAAGCGACTGGCACAAATTGGACATGTATCGTGCTCCGCAAGATACCAAGAAGCGATGCAATCTGCATGAAAGGTATGCTCGCATGCCAAATGCCGGATGACATCTGTATCATTGATAACGTCAATGCAGATGGCGCTGAAGATAAAGATACACCATTAGTTAGACCGATAGAATGTGGACAAGTACATACCATGTCATGTTGGTAACCGGAACCGCCCATGCAGCATGTTCCTCCTGCGAGAGCTCAGATCTAAGGGCCTGACTTGTTTTTGGAGGAGCGACAGCGTCTAAGTGAGGCAGATCCCTGGGCTCACAATTGGAGGCCTCCGTTGATTCAGAAGTTGAGGAACTCGGCGGGTCATTCCTGTGTCTTGCCCATGCATAAAGTCTTGATAGTAGTTAGATCGAGCTCAAATGTTTGGGTCGAGGCGATACTTACCCTGGTCCACCGACGAGAATCAAGATGATTAAAGCAAATACAAGTAATACCATAACAGGGACCCACGCAAATTCGGGATGGCTGTCATTTGAATCGCCGGGATCCTGGAGAGGGAATTGGCGTCGGCTGCTGGTTACAGCCATGGCGGGGTGTGATGACACAGAAGGCTCCCAAAAGCCTGCACCATCAACAAGGGCCTCTGTGTAGCATTTACACAGATTTATAAACCCTGGAGCAAGAACGTACGTCTGGCTGGGCTAGACCACTGATGATCTGACGTCTCTCCAAGCCACGTCAGATTATGTGCATCATAACATGGGACCACTTTATCGGTCGGTCATATGACTGAGGGCGATTGGGTTTATCCGACACCCACGATAGACAAGAGTAAAGAGTGTCGTTGCAATCGAGAGTAGAGACTACGTAAAGGGGGGATTAACACCCATTGTGGGGCGTTCGGGGACGAGGGTCCAGCATAGAGGTGCCAGAATCCGATGCTTCTCATATGTTCTTCTTATCTTGATTGTGCATTGAATGTCCGCGTGATAGACTGGAATGGCGTGATTCGCCTTTACATGGTAGAGGGGGGATGTCTTCCACGGCGAGGCGGATTTCGCGCCAAAGATAAATTTCCAACGAGGACCCATCTCCTTTGCGCCGAAGAGCGAAAGGCAACCAAAGTCCGATTGGTCCAACTATTGCGATTTCATGTTCTTCATCATGCCAGACACTCCAGAACTCCTCTACCACATCATCCTCATTGTCATCGACTATCATGTCGATCCATCGGGAGCTAAACGATCCATCTACATCTTGGGCACTCGTGGTACATTAGAAGCCGCGAAGGACTCATCGCTCAGAGTCCTGCACGCCCTCAGATACAATCCTACAGACTTTATTGAATATTCTGTTCGTTCGAGCGATTACAAAGCCTGGGAGCATGGGAATGGTGTCCTCGTCTACGCAAAAGCCCCGGCCGGCCAGGTCTTCCTGGTGTCCGTGCAAGCTACTCCCAACTGCGAAAACTTGATCATGAACCATGAAGGCGGTCTCGTTTTGCCCTCTGGAATCTCTTCATTACACTATGTCTTGCAAACTACGATCGACTACAACAGGGACCGGACAGGATGTGACCAGGAAACGCAGATTGAGGGGACGTTTGTTCACCGGTCCAATGCTCTTACGGCAGCGGCCAAGCTGCTCGACCCTCTTGATTATGTTGACTACGAAACGCCGGAGAAGATGGCGGGTGAATGGCCGTTTGGAGAGGAGGTGGTTGCGCATGCGGTGGCAGAGACAGGGCAGAACATCACAGTTGCGGTGACAACTGTTACTGGGTCGCATCATCGGCATGGGAAATGAGTTTCATGGAAAATGAGTTTCATGGAAGCTGCGACATCATTAATGTGTACTAAGGAGAGTTTGTATTTATCCTATTGACTTCGTATCATCTGTCATCCCTCAAGAAGCTTCTTTATACCACGATAATTTTCCTCGATATGTGCTGATTTGAACTATACGACTTGATGACTGACCTTCAAAAACCTTAAATAGATTTCCTCGACATGTTGCTTTAGTAAGAAGAATAGCACTGAAGAGAGTATTGTTCCGTCCAGTCGAATGTGTAACCCGTGGCGCTGGACGACCGAACCTGGAAGGATGCAAGTTATGCAAGCTTAAAATATTTGGTTCCTTTTATCACGGTTTCAGGTATTACCAGATTCGTGTTTAATATGTATTTTAATGCTACGCTACCCAAACATCAATGCAAACATAAACAAGACCCCATTATGCTAAAGGAGCATAACAGGTCGGCTAGACCAAAGCAGCAGGCACGTATTCAGCCAGTTGCTAAATGAAAGACGGGTAATGATCGGCAAAGATGGAACTATAAGAACAAACGTTCTCCATAAACTTCAAAAGTATCCCTCGTCAGTCCTTCCAGTAAGTCAAGTCAGGTCATGCCCGGTATGGCATAGTAGGGTAACAGGTATAAGGTCTCTAGAAGCAATAGTGCCATGGTGCTTCAAGGTGTTGGTTCGCTGGGGAAAACCTTATCCCAACCCGTTAACTTGGCCCAGACCTGTCATTAAAAGTGGAAGCCAGGAGGGACACAGTACGGCGAGCCGTTGGCCTTGTTGAAAAGGCAACCGGTCTTTGGAGGGCATACACCAGCAAACTAATTAGACCATTAGCGAATCACTTTCCACGGACACATGTACTAGGGCACTTACAACCCAGGTATGGTCAACGTTGCAGACCTGCCAGCCTTTGTTGTCTGGAGTACACGCGTAGGTTCCTGGAGTGCACTTCTTGACGACGGGAGGCGCCGCAGCCGCGAAAGTAGCCAATGCAGCGACGAGAACAGCGGTAAGCTTCATGGCGATAGATGATAGAGTGGAGTAATAAACTTGAGAAGTATCAAAGTGTAATGCTTATAGCGAGTGTATGGTTTGAACAGTGTGCGAGTAGTTGAAATGGAAGAACGCCATCTCTGAGTTCCTTTATACTCTGGTTCTGTGATATTGAGGCTGTGTATATCCAAAGACATATTAATGAGCTCGTGATGTTCGGAGTAGAATCAAGAGCATGATCACTCGATCGGTTTATTTTTGGTATACAAATTCGTCTAACATGACAAGATCAGAATTATACGAGCAGCGAGTATACTACCATTGACCTCCATGTGATCAGTCACGGGATGATATGATAGTGTACCGACTTCTCGGATGGTCCTTCGGTCGTACCATGGTGTTACTGAGGTCAGTCGTGTGACAACGAATAAGATTCAACCAAGGTAGAAGCCGAATGAAATGGCTGTGTGAGCAGGTTTCGCGTTGAATGAAAACTGCTAGAAATCATCGTAGCATCATGATGCAAGCCACCGCCACAATGTAGAAATGATATGATTATATAACCCACCCCTCCTTCATGTGGCCGATGGCTCCGAAGTTCCAAGTCTTCAGTCTTACGATGCGTCAGAACATGGATCATACTAAGTAGAACGTGAGAACCTTATTCCCGTCATCCATAACAACATGTTAAGTTCCAAATGGCCCCATTCGTAGCTTTAATAGGAAAGCACTTTTTCAGCCGGTAATATGCAATATCTTCCTTCTTTCTTCGGCTATTCTAATTCGATTTTGCAAAATGGACCAGAATTCGCGTATCGCAATTGTAGGTGTAGGCGAAGTTGGCGGTACTGTTGCGTACAACCTTACCCTGAATTCCATCGCCAGCGAGCTGCTCCTCGTCGACGTTGATCTCAACGTGAGGAATTCTCAGATTGAAGATCTTTCCGATGCCGCCTTTTCTACCAATAGCATCACGCAGGTACGACCTGCGACGTACCGGGAGGCATCTCAGAGTGACATTGTCGTCATTACGGCAGCCCCCAGACACACACTAGGTATGAGGTCGAGTCTATTGATGTTTCGAGATTAACTTTTCGATAGGACAAACTTCTGTTGATTACATAGCACGGAATGTCTCGATGATCAGAGAGGTAGTGGACGCGATGAGGCCCTTTAGGCGCGACACTATCCTCCTCATTGTGGCGAATCCAGTTGATCTACTTACTTCCATTGCCAAAGACATCTCGGGTCTTCCGCCATCACAGGTTATAGGCTCAGGCACATTTCTTGATACCGCTAGACTGCGCGGAATGGTGGCATCTCGGGCTTTTGTGAGTGTTTGTGACCTTTATACATGAATCCTTGGAACCTGTATACTAACCAAGAGCATTCAAGGTCTCGGCATCGGCCATAGATGTCAATGTTGTGGGTGTTCATGGACAGGATCAAGTTGTCGCTTGGTCGAGTGCAAGTATCTGCGGAGTCCCCGTTTCCGAGATGCACGAGTTGAGTAATGAAAACCGTATCAAACTTGCGCGTACATGCAAAACCCGTTCTCAAGAGATAGCGCTAGGAAAGGGGGCTGCTCCATTTGGTATTGGTTCTATCACGGCTAACATTTGTGTTTCTATCCTTTTGGACAAGCTAGATGTTGCCCCTGTGTGCCACTATCAGGAGCACTATCAGTGCTGCTTCAGCATGCCAGCTGTCATCGGGAGACAAGGTATTAGACAAACACTTGCGTTGCGTTTGGATGATGAGGAGAATGCTGCAGTTGCCAATTCTGCGAAGCGTCTGAAACACAGAGTCGAAATGAGCCAACAAGGCTGGTAATGAAGGATTACTTTGGGGCATGTCTTGAATATTCAACCCTAAATTGCTTGTGTTAATTTGATATGACTTTCGCTTCAGAAACCCTCAAAAATAGTTCAAAGATAACTACCCTAAATTGAATAAGTGCAAATGTACCAAGATCACGCTCAAAAAAATTAATTCGTGATACTAACAAGTAAATACTGTATCCAACACGGGCATGCTGGGCAAACGGCGTCAAAGGCCTATCATAGACACGGCGCAGCGAGAGGTTCATATTTGTCCTTTCGTATTTTCTTTCTTGATTTGAACTGTACTACTTGATGACTAACCTCTAAAAGAAGTCAAATACATAGGCATGGGGGAGGCACAGAGCCTGGACGTTGTATTGGAAAGACAAGGACATGACAAAAACATTGAATTGATTTACGAAGACACTGTGACTACACAAAGCCCATTCACCCAATACATATCCCAATCCTACCAATGCCACTCTTTATGGCTTTTCACTAGCCACAACGTGGCGTTTAACCTGAACGAAGCTGTCAGGGCTAACAGAGATGGAGTCAATACCAGAGTCTACCAAGAACTTGGCGAATTCCGGATGATCACTCGGGGCTTGGCCACAAAGACCAATGTGGCAGTTTCCCTTGTGGGCCGCAGTTATAACCGCGGAAATCATCCACTTGACTGCTTCATCGCTCTCATTGAACAGATCAGACAGCACACCAGAGTCACGATCGACTCCCAGTGTAAGCTGAGTCAGATCGTTGGACCCAATAGAAAAGCCGTCAAAGTGGTTGGTGAAACTACTCGCCAGAATCACGTTGGATGGAATCTCACACATGACGTAGACTTTGAGTCCGTCCTCACCACGTTTGAGACCATTTTCAGCCATGACGTCTAACACCTTTCTGGCTTCTGCGATGGTTCGGCAGAAAGGAATCATCACAATGACATTGGTCAGTCCCATATCCTCGCGTACCTTCCTGATAGCCCTGCACTCGAGATCAAAGCCCTCTCTGTAGTGTGGTGAGTAGTAGCGCGAGGCACCACGGAAACCTATCATAGGGTTGTCCTCTTTGAACTCAAACTCGTCACCTCCTATGAGACGCGCATATTCATTGGTTTTGAAATCGCTCATACGAATAATGGCGGGCTTGGGAAAGACAGTTGCACAAAGAGTTGCAAGGCCACAGGCCAGCTTATCAACAAAGTAATCAGACTTGTTGGTATATCCCTTTGTCAGTTTTGCAATTTCTGCTTTTGCCTCCTGATCCTTGAGTTGATCAAAGTGAACAAGAGCCATTGGGTGGACCTGGATAGCATTGCTGACGACGAACTCCATGCGCGCAAGCCCAATGCCGTCAGATGGGAGTCGCCACCAATGATATGCAGAAGCTGGGTTGGCAAGATTGAGCATGACCTTTGTACGAACGGTCGGCAGCTCTGATATATGAACCGTCTGAGTAGTGATGTCGGAGATTCCTTCATATACAAGACCGGTATCACCCTCTGCACAGGATACAGTGACGTCTTGGCCAGTGTGTAGAACATAGGTGGCATTTCCAGTGCCGACCACAGCGGGAACGCCGAGTTCACGACTGACAATAGCGGCATGGGAAGTCCGTCCGCCTTGATCAGTGATGATAGCTGCTGCACGTTTCATTATCGGTACCCAGTCAGGGTCTGTAGCCTCGGTGACAAGAATTGAGCCATCAATGAACTTGTCCATGTCTGAGACAGAGGTGAGGAGACAGATACGTCCGGCAGTAGCCTTGTCTCCGATGGAGAGGCCAGTAGTCAATGTATGCCCTCGCTTTCCAACGGTGTACGTCTTGAAGACATTGGAGTCACGGCGTGACTGGACCGTCTCAGGTCGAGCCTGGACGATGTAGACCTTTCCAGTGATGCCGTCTTTTGCCCACTCCATATCCATGGGACATCCGTAGTGCTCTTCAATTGAACAGGCCCACCGAGCCAGCTGCAGGATCTCCTCATTCTGGAGGACAAACGCAGCTCTTTCAGCCTTCGATGTTGGTACATTGCGGGTAGGCGCATGCTTATCGCCATAGACCATCTTAACCAATTTGTCGCCAAGTTTCTTGTCAAGGATAGGGCAGAGCTTCTTGTCGTGAACGAGGGGCTTGAAAACTTGATATTCGTCAGGGTTCACTGTCCCTTGCACAACTGTCTCCCCAAGGCCCCAGGCGGCGTTGATAAGAACAATCTTATCGAATCCGCTCTCGGTATCGATGGAGAACATGACGCCCGAACCGCCAAGGTCCGAGCGAACCATCTGCTGTACTCCGATGGAGAGTGCAACGCTTGTGTGATCGAACTGCTTCACCTGGCGATAGCTGATTGCTCGATCGGTGAAGAGTGAGGCATAGCACTTTCGGCAAGCATCCAACAGAGCTTCGTCGCCTTCGATGTTCAGGTACGTCTCCTGCTGGCCGGCAAAGCTCGCATCGGGCAGATCCTCAGCTGTTGCACTGGATCGCACAGCGACACTCAGCCTGTCAACATTGACCTTGTCGCAAAGGTCGTGGTATCCTGTCAAGATAGCCTCTGCAGTGTCTGCGGGCCAGGTACCGCGAAGAAAGAGACCACGGATAGCATGGCCAGTCTCTGCCAGGGTTTGATGGCCTGCTTGCCACTCATTGATGAGCTGCTCCATCTTACCCCGGATGTTGTTTGCGTCCACATAGTGTCTGTAGGCATAAGACGATGTGGCAAAGCCTGGTGCTACAGGAATCCCTTTGGGACCAAGGGCTCGTATCATCTCACCCAAGGAAGAATTCTTGCCGCCGACCAAACCGACATCGCTGCGAGCCAGATGTTCAAAGGCAAGAACAAGGGGTTCAGCAGCCCAATCGTCGTTCATGATGAATGATGTTGCTCTTGTGCTGATGATGTGCGTAGAGGTATAGACCCATCAACGCTTCGAGCTCCTTGGGGGTAGGCGCACCTTTTAAGCAGCCAATGAACTGGTAGCATCTGCCGATGGCGGCCAACAGTAATTGCTAACCGATACAACCTCCGTGATGATCTGAGCCTCAGCCATGGTGTGCTACCAACGTGGTATTCTTATCATATCATTGCTGATGACATACGCGTTCGATATCAGTTCATACGCGTGTCTGTCTGCTATGATTGGAAACTATCTGGACCTCCAATTTGATGGTGATGCCATTGAGTGTTGTTTATGACTGATAGACATTGATTACTGAACTTCCCAAACGTTCAGAGACACGATGCCACCATCATCATGAATCACTTTGCAGAGTAGAATTTCCCAATTGCGATGTTACCATGTAGCTTCATGAGCTGACCATGATATCACGAATGGTATGTCATATCTCATTGCTGATTCGCCATTGATGCGTAAGCGCCATGCACTAGTCATTTTCGCAGCACTGTGGGCTGAGTTGTCGATCATGTCTAGATGATCTGATTGCACCAGTGGCTCAATGCCTCGGATGCAGAAATTGACAACAATGACGATGCACCTAGGTGGCAGTAAACAAACAGTCAACTGATTAAATTCAGATGCTATTGATACGGAGCTATCGGTAGTCGATCAATTCATTTATGATGTATCAGAGGTCAGATCACGTTGACAATACCAGTGACACCATCAGAGCCGACGAATCACCGAACGTATGACGGATTTATCCGGGAAATAATCTCACCTACATCCAGAAAGACTGGGAATATATCAATCAAGGTTCATATCGTGATAGGCCGACTCAAGGTTCCTTCTATCTCATAACTCTGCAACATACGGCACTTATCTCACTCAACCTTTGAAATGTCGCCCTTCACAGTAGGCGACTACCTCGCGGAGAGGCTTGCACAACTCGATGTCCGCCATCATTTCATCGTTCCAGGAGATTACAACCTTATCCTCCTGGACAAACTTGAAGCGCATCCGTCTTTGACTGAGATTGGATGCACCAACGAGCTCAACTGCTCTCTCGCTGCTGAGGGTTATGCTCGTGCCCACGGGATTGCTGTTTGCGTCGTAACCTACAGTGTCGGTGCTTTTTCAGCCTTCAACGGTATAGGCAGTGCGTATGCCGAGAATCTCCCTGTCATACTCGTCAGTGGTGCGCCTAATACCAACGATGTGAGCCAGCATATATTGCACCATACTCTAGGCGAATATGATACTACATATCAGCTGGAGATGGCTAAAAAAATCACTTGCTGTGCTTTACGCATTCGCCAGGCTGCCCATGCTCCGGCCCTCATTGACCGAGCTCTTCGGGCTGCTCTCACCCACCGGAAGCCTGTCTACATCGAGATACCAACCAACCTGGCTGGCGAGACATGCATCCGTCCTGGTCCCATCGGCTCTATAATTGCGGCGGTTCCAAGTGATGAGCATTCACTCAACATTGCTGTAACTAAGGCATCCGAGTTCATCGGTTCCAAGCAGAAGTGTGTCATCCTTGTCGGACCGAAAGTTCGAAGGGCCATGGCACAGGATAGCCTACGCCAGTTAGCAGAGGCGATTGGCTGTGCTGTCGTTCTTCAGCCTGCTGCAAAGGGAACGTTTCCTGAAGACCATGCTCAATTCGCAGGCATCTTTTGGGGTCAGGTCAGCACACTTGCAGCTGATACAATCGTCAACTGGGCAGACATCATCATTTGCGTCGGCGCCACCTTTACTGACTACAGCACCGTTGGATGGACAGCCTTGCCCAGTGTTCCCCAGGTGCTTGTTGACATTGACAGTGTGACTGTGGGATCCAAGATCTACTGCAGCCATGTTCAGATCAACGATTTCCTTACCAGGCTATCAGAAACGATTGGCTGGAATGACAGTACCATGGTCGAGTACAACCGACTTCGTCCGGATGCGCCCGTTCCAACCTTGGGCGATGGTTCTGGCGGTCCTGAGAGGTTGACGAGGAAGGAAATTGCCCGACAGACGCAGGTTTTGATAAGCCTCAATCCACAGACAGTTATCTTTGCCGACACCGGAGATTCATGGTTCAACGGTCTTAAGCTCAGTCTTCCATACGGGGCTGACTTTGAGATCGAAATGCAATGGGGCCATATTGGATGGTCCATCCCCGCCTCATTCGGCTACGCACTTGTGAAGCCTCACAAGAGGGTAATTGTCATGGTAGGCGATGGTGCTTTCCAGATGACAGCCCAAGAGGTGTCTCAAATGGTACGCTTTCGAGTACCCATCATCATACTCCTGATGAACAACAAGGGCTATACTATCGAAGTAGAAATCCACGATGGGCTCTACAATCGTGTTCAGAACTGGGATTATGCACGCTTGGTCCAGGCATTTAGTACTGATACTGGAAAGGGACATGCGCTTGGTCTGGAGGCCCGTACTGCTGAGGAGCTCTCCAAGAGTCTTGAAAAGGCAATGACGCATAAGAATGGCCCTACGCTCATTGATTGTAACTTGCATCAGGACGACTGCAGTAGGGAGCTGATTACCTGGGGTCATTATGTAGCCGCTGCAAATGCCCGGGTGCCAAGAAAGGAATAATACTTGTGTATGTAGTATTGCCCCCGTCGGGGTAGGATAAATGCTCGTAGTATGTTATCACTAGCTAAGATGATGATTAAACAGCAGCCAGCACCTCGGTAGTCGCCATAGCCTCTTTGTCACTATGTGATACAAGACCTCCAGGAGCCCAAATATGCCCGAGAGCAAAGGAAGCAACTGACCGACGGCAGTGATTTCCCATATACCTGTGATCCCATTTGCTCTCACCAGATATTCAACAGCAGAAATCGACACGACTATCACCATGAAGGAGAAAAGAAAGAAGGTCACTTCCACCGAGTACCTCTTTTGGTATGTCGCGTGTTTGAAAGCATTTGTAATTTTTAAAAGACTAGCGACCGCAAAGACGGCGCAGATGACAGCACCTATGAATGCCGCCACTTTGCTGTACGTTCGGAATGGGCCCTCAATAGTCACGCCTCCAAAGAACGCGGCAATGCGGCAGCCATTCTCAGCTTCAAGCATGTCATCAAGGCCTACAAACCACAGCCAGCAGGCATAACCTGCGAAGCCGGAGTAGACCAGAACTCTGAAAAAGCCAGAGAATCTGCCGAGTGGATTGATTCCGTTGCCTGACAGACTTGAAAGGGCTCCGAACGACAGCCACGTTGCAATGATCGGCTCAACAGCGTGAATCTCGCCGTCCTGCGTGAGGAATATGAGACCCAGGAAGATGGCCGATTGCATCAGAAGGTTCAAAATGCGAAGAATGTCTTCTTCCCATGGTGTGAAGAGTGTTGCAAGCAGGGTTGAGATCCACTGCAGGTAAAATCCGATCCGGATGCCGATCCCGTATAGATCTGGGTTGCCAGTGAATGGGCAAACAGAGATCTCAGTGGTGTGGGAAGAGTTCATGATTGGTTGGATAGTTGTATCAATATTCAACTAGCTTAATTGTGACTATATTCTTTTGTGCTGTACATTTATCTACATTGTTCACAGTGGCGGAGATGTGTCATTTGTACCTCTTCTTGCAGAGGCACAGCGGGATAGTAGCCAGCGTTGCGATTCCTCTCATCATGCTTTCATCAAAGGTCACCAGACTCCCGTGCTGTACCGGAAAACAGAATGTGGCAGACACTATTGATTGTTATCGGCTGTTAGTAAAACACTGCCTAAGCCCACATAACGCTACCGGCACAGCGAGCGCCACTTAGCTCCCTCAGTCACCATTATCTTATGATTAGCCGGTTTTGCCGGTCTGCTCCGCCAAATGGCTGGCAAAACAAGTCGATTTCCAACCCCCAGATGCTCAGCTGAAATGTCCAGCTCTGCAGCCCCATGACCTCATGACCATGTCCTCAGTGGTGTGATATTTTTCCAGCACAGCGGACTGATAGCAGGATCGCTGGTATAATTAAGAAGCAGGATTTTCACAATGCCTCGTTATTCTACAAAGTTTATCCAATCAAAATACTTTTACGCTATTCTTTTACCACGAGATGACTGACCACTGCGGCTTTTCTGGCAACCCTGACCTTTACGGTCTCGGTATCCGTCTGAGCCTTTACATCCAATCTCTTACAGTGGCAATAGTAGCTACATTCATTTCCGAGTCCAAGTACAACAGTTTTCTCTCCAACACCAACCTGTCACTTTTCGTATCTTCGTGGGTTATTATCCTCAAGGTTTCCATTTCACGAGAGGTCCGCGGTGTCGAGCTGGGAATATTTCCTGTTCTTATCGGCTCAGCCTACGCGGCTGTTGCAATCCTCCTAAAGAATTGGAACACTCCCAAGTTCCTTTGGGGCAGTACACTGACCACACTGGCAACGGCTAGTTACTGGCTGTGGTTCTTCTGGTCAGGTGTTGATGTTCTCCCAACTTCGGGGTGTTCTCGCGACTATGCCTTCTTCTTTGCCAAGGTCGATTTATACGGCTGGTATCGCACCTTGTTAAAGGTTGTATTCATTATTCAACTGGCTGTGTATACACTCTTTGGTATGTCAACAAACCCCACCGCTCGGAAGTTTAAGTGTCTCATTTCATCTTTCAGTCTTTATACCACTGTTGTTTTCAAGCTCCAATCCAGATGATAGCTCAGAGGACTCTTCATCAACATCAAGGAAACTAGCCAAGAATATCGCTATGATCGCACTATTGGCAATATCGATTTTATCCACTGAACTGACGATTTCCTGGAATCACATTCATGGCGTGACGAGTCCCTCAACTCTTCGATCTGTTGGCCAGCTAGTGCCTTTTGTTATATCTCTTGGGCAATTTACTTGCGTCTTGTATCTTGCTATCAGGGGAGAAGAGAAGATGAGAGTAAATGAAGAGAACGAGAGTGGTAAGTCTTATGATATGTATCTGCATTTCAATCTTCTACTAGCTAATGCAAGGATACTTAGGCATTTGTCCGGCACGATCTCATTGATTGTGTTCTAGTACAATAATTTAAACACGTAATGAAAGCACGGTCCTGCTGCATGATTTTGACTAGGCACTCATGTGCACCTGAAGAAACTTGCGTGAAACTTTTCAAAGGCTATAACAGGTTTATCAGATAGTTCCACGCCTTCTTGTACCACGTCAAAGTTGCCACGAGCGCAGACATGGGAGCTCACTAAGAATATCAGGCTGTGGGTGTTGGCTTCGACAAAGTCGGGCTAAGGAGGAGTTGAAACCTTGTTCCAGCATGTGGTCCGATAGCGGAGTGAATATAAGATGGTAAGACAGAATTTCAATAATCCATCGGATCAACTTCCCAAAATCCCAGACTTTACAATAATAGGCTTACCGGTGGTGAAGATGGTAGGGAATATCGTCCGTTGAAAACGTCGGCAGGTCGGGTCACAAGAAATAGGTAGAAGGGAACAAGCTGAAATTTGACTACATGGAGGGTGAAGGGGTATATAAGTTCAATTACGAGCAGCAATTGAGACTTTGGTGAGGATGTAGAATTCTATTGAGGTCTGTCTTACCACAAGGAATGCAGGTGTTATGCTGTAACCAACAGGCGAGACATCGCGAACCAACTCGAACCAAGCAACTATCCGACTGGACAGATCCGTGGAGCTGTCCAACCAAGATATAATAATGAGACTGTTCAGCCTCCCGCCAGTTAACAGCAATGAGAAGCCATTCTTGAGGCGGAAAGATGAGCCCAGACGACGTAATAGACAGAGGGCGCATGTCGGACTGCGCCTCCTGGCTTAATGTGGAGTCGATCTTGTATCGTCACCACAGCACTTCTGAGTCGCTGCATTAAAACGGGCCAGCAGGATGCCTAACGCTATAGCTCAAGTCTCACTCTACAATCTACAACCTCTTTGCCCTAATTAGCTACTAACGGGCTGAGAACCTAAAGCCCGTTAGAAAACAGTATTACGAAGGATTGGGACACGGTCTGGAAGACCTTAACCAAATTGGTGTCATCAAGCTGCGTCTCAGAACTACCATATAGATCCTATTTACAAAACTTGGCTGCAATCGCAGTCAGACCTTGAGCAACAGTCTTGATGGACTCTATCTCAACCCATTCCTCCTTAGAGTGTAATCCATCTCCCTTCGGCCCCCACAACAGCGCAGGAATGCCTGCATCAGCCAACAAAGCGCAATCAGTCCAGTAGGGCGCCGCTTTGAAAGGTAACTTCTCTCCGGTCGTAGACTCAAGAGTTTCTCCCACGAGTCGGGAGAATTCATGGTCGGTTGAGAGCTCAAATGGAGATCTATTAAATGTCGCTTTGATGTCGTATTTGAACTTTGGCGTTGACTTTGCAATTTGCTCCAGGATATCGACAAGCTCTTTTTCAACGCTCGTAGGTGTTTCTCCGGATACTGTGCGTCTCTCAATAGTGATTGTGCAGTTTGCTGGGTATGAGGAAATTTCTTCACCTCCTTTAATGGTTGAAGCATGCGAGGAAGGGCTACCAGCGTAACCACCCTCTCTAATCGCAAGACGATCAGCATAGCGATCCAATTCCGCCAAGAAATGTCCAGCCTTGGAGATCGCGTCAACACCCATATCCGGGCGAGAACCGTGATACGCAACGCCATGGATATTGACCTCGAACCACACAAAGCCCCGATGGGCGTGTATGATCTCGAGATTTGTCGGCTCATTGACAATAGCAGCATCAGCTCTCCATCCAGCGCGCAGTACGTCCTCCGTTCCGATGCTAGTATCTTCTTCATCTGCTACACCCACAAAGATAACATCACCCCGAAGGTTCAGCTTTTTCGCATTGACTAAAGCCACCATAGCCGCTGCTAATCCGCACTTCATGTCTGCAGCGCCGCGACCGTAAAGCTTCCCGTCTTCAATTTTCCCACTCAAGGCGTCACCCTCGTAGCCAAGCAACGTGACTGTGTCGAGATGGCCGTTGAACATGAGGCTTTTGCCTCCGCCGGAGCCTCGAGCTATGCCAACGACTGAAGGCCGGCCTTTGGTGGGTTCAATCCAATGAACCTCGATATCGCGGCTTCGGAGCCACGACGCGACATATGTCGCGATCTCAGTCTCTCCAGGACCGCCGATACTACCAAGCGTCGGGCTCGAGGAGTCGATCTGGACGAGTTTTTGCATCAACGCCACAGGACAGTCGTCCATGTCAGTGCGTGGACGCTCCATACGATAACTGGTGAAGGGAAGTTTTAAAAGTAATCTCTTTGACGGTTCACGGTATTATGTGCAAGAGAATGCATGCTAAAAGAAAAGATGAAGACCGATCGGCCAGCTCAGAAGCATTTTAAAGCCTGTTCTTGTCATTGCGCCCTTATTATTTGTTCTACAATTTATATGGATCGTGCGCCCTCTCAGAACTTACGCCTCGGAAAAGCTCAAATACGAGGGTGAGGCGATTGAAATTCAATGTTATAGCAAACTACTTTTTATAAGGCTAAAGTTATTACAGATAATGTAAATTAATTCTGAGGAGAAACGGAGTGTTGATCTTATGACCTGTGTTTTCTTTTTTTTTTTTTCCTCTTAACCTCTTCTTTCCCCCAAACGCGGGCCCAGTACTTTACATATCGAATCAACGATCTTACGACCAACGATATGTCCGCCGGGTTAAGAATATGGAGAATCCAGTAAAGCTATAAGGCTAACCTGTTGTTCCAACTAAGACCTTGAATCGGAATGAAAGGTCCACAGCGAATGACAATTGCTACCTACGCAAGGGAGTCTTCTCAAGACAATCCAGACCGCTGCTGCAAGGGAGGGACTGGAAATCTGGAATTTGAATCGGCCTCTGCCCTACAGATGGCGGCTGAAGTGGCTGGCTGGACCCAATCTTAAATTGAAACATGAGTATTACCTTACAACCAACAGCCCAAGTGGCTGGCTGGACCTCGTAGTAAATCGATTCATGATGGTTGCCCTACAGACGGCGACTGAGTAGCCTCGCTAGATCTCATCTTAAATTGAAACATATTGATTGATGACACATTCCACCGGGCCTAAACACGTTCTTCCGAGAATACATCCTGGATTAAACCCAACGAGTCCCTCGCTCAAGCTTCATCGCCAGTGCACATACTCAGGCTTCAATGATGAAGTGGCATCTCTTTCTCGCCCTTGGCGGTCCTGCTCGAGCTATTGCTGGTTTGCAGCCCTTCGGGGAACCTCAATTGAACGATGGAGTCGTCTGCTACACGTATCTATCGACATATCTCGTCGCTATAGCTGCCGAGACTGCTGAGCCAGACTTTCCGTCATTGCCGAGCTTTCCAACGACACGAGGAATTGTTCCACCTTTTTTCTCCAATTCATCCACTTCGGTGCCTCCATCAGTGATCACGGAGGCTTCTGAGATCAATGAGAATCCCGCGACTCTCATCGATCTTACTACCTCTGACTTTGTCATCCCCACGGACGAAGAAGAAGAGCCAGCAGTCACAGCTACAGACTCGGGTAGCGTGTTCCTACCCACGTTGGTAACTTCAACCGAGGCAACCCCAACTACCTCTGAAGCTGTCTCAGGGCAAGCAGTTATCTTCTTCGTATCGCCCCAAGTCGATAATGAGAAACGAGGCATGTTCAGAAGAGCACCAGGCGGCTTCATTGGCGACGATAACACCAACGTCGATATCTGCACCAACGCCGGTACCTTCCGTCTTGGAGACGGGCAACTTTTCGATTTACAAGATCCAATCTACTACGATGGCGAGTTTTACAAGGAGTTTCGTAGCGAGGGGGCCCCGCCTGAAGACGCTATTACGAGAGAGTTTTCGAATGTCGGTGGCAGTCTTGTGTTTTCGAACAGAGCCTTACCTAACACCAACGCTGGATTCTGTCAGGACAAGAGCGGGCAAATCTATATCACGTTTACGTCAAGCCCACCAGGCTGTGTGCCTATTTCCCTCCGTGTCTATGCAGGTAAGTTATAGTTAAATGTTGTCAAGACCCAGCGCTAACTCTCGATAGTTGAGCAATGCCAGAATGGCCAAATCGTTGGACTTGATCCTGCGGAAACCGCCACCACCGAGCCGAACCAAGTCTCAACCAGTGTTGAGACGATTGATACTGCCTTGAGTGAGACGGCGACGTTCCCTGAAAGGACCGAGACAATACCATTATCCGATCCTACACAATCGTTCACCTCATTTCCAGCAGACCAAACAACGACGGTCACTTCAGACTTGTCACCCGAGGATTCTTCCTCAATCCCTTCTTTGTCCTTTTTCTCTTCGTCAACAGAAACTCCTCTTTCTTTCACTACTTCAATTGAGACTCCAGCTATTTCTGAATCATTTACTTCCCTTTTGTCTTCTTTTACAACAACTGCCTCGTCGGACTCTTTCTCTTCCGACAGCACACCCTCTTCAGATTTCCTTTCATCCACAGACACCTTCGCCTCTGAGCCTACATCTACTCTGGCAATAGAGTCATCTACAGAGTCTGCGATTACACCTGAAGAATCTTCAACCATTACTGATGAGTCTACGGCCACAACTAGCACTGAGGAAGCAACTACGGCTACCACTGAGGAGTCTACTGCGACCGCTACTGAGGAGCCTACTACAACCACTGAGGTCCTTACGACTACCACTGAGGAAGCCACCACGACTACCACCGAGGAGCCTACTACGACTACCGGGTGTAATAGCGTGGACCCACTGACTACAGTGGCGTTGGCCAACCCGACTCCCGTTTTTAGTGGTGGCACTTACCGCAATGATGACTTCGCCTCGATTGAACTACCATGGGACCAGGCGGGTCTTGCAGGAACGGGACAAAATAGAGTCTATATCAACACAAATGGCTACATCACTCTCGATGCTGGAAATACCAACCCTGAAAACAGTGAACTTCCAACGGGCACTCTCGTCAATAGAGCATTTTTACCATACTGGGATGATCTGGTCCTTGATCCCAGTAAGGGACATACTATTGTCTACGAGATATTCAATGGCAGATTCGGTGTAGAGCTTGTTGTTGAATTTATCCTCGGGAAAGCCGATAGCCCTGGCATCTATCATTTCGAGGCCAACTTCCTTCGGGATCAGCCTTATTCGCTCAGATACCAATACTACACCACACCCGAGAAAGGATCAAGCGCCACGGCCGGCTTCCAAAATCTCTTGACCGGGCATAATACCCAGGCTTCATACAACCAGCAAGACGTGCTAGTGGATGGGGCCTCTATCATCCTGGTAACGGACCAGTCTGGCACCGTCATACCCGTCACTTTCGATAACACTGAGTGCGGAAAAGGGCAGGATCGACTATCATAGGGTTTATCTCCATAAGTAGGTGATGTTTTAATTGCAGTTGACTTGGCAGGGACACGGGCGTTGACGAGTGTTGTGGGAGACGAATATGGTCTGAGGTTGTCTTATCGTCCCAAGATTGGAAGTGGATGCGGCGACATGAAGCGACATTCCGACCACCAGCTACTCTGCATAAGCTCGCGATAATTAGTGTTCTAATCAATATATAGACTGGAATTTTTACCACCGTTACATTCGCAACCTAAGCTGAAAACGAGTTTACCATCTTAACTATGCCTTTTCCCTGCAGATGACTTTCTTTATCCAACGCATCGTAAATAGACCAAATCACTCACTCCAAGCCTCGCGAATAATACCTCGAGAGGAAAGAGGATAGTTCAGGCGCTATACTATCCGGCGTCTGTATTAATTCCCGGAACGGGCTATCTTTGAACAGGTATCGTCCTCGGCCAGGGTAAACGTCCCAACTTTGCTTCATCCAGTTCAAGTTAATATCAATAATAAGCATGGGCCCTAAGGCACCGGCACGTTCAACAGTAGGAAAAGGCAGTTGAGAAGGGGCAAACAAGGGAGAGGTGAGTGTACAAGTACCAAAAGGAAAGCATTTTGTCGTACGTGACAAGGAGCAATTAAGTGTTTCTCAGTATGAGATGCTGTACACAGCCCCGGGATGTAGAGTGGCTTTATGCTGAGTTACAGAGATGGATAATAAGAAGACTTAGCTAGATTAGAAGAAATCGACAGATCACGATCAAAAAAACAGATACTTAATAGGGTGTGGAGCCCGTATCAGAAGCACGAATAGTAATAACATACCAATTAGACCCTTACGGATCTGCATCTTTGTCTACAAAGCGTATCCCTGCGGCCTTTATTTGTATGTAATAGAAATGACAACAGGGTGACATAGCTGTGGCGCTACTTAACTCAGCTGAAGCTGCTGCAGATCTGTCTACGTCAGTCAGCCTTAGATTTGTGAATTCTTGATTGTTCTGTGGATTCTTCCCAGGACTTGTAAGAGATAGGCGCAATGCAGAATGTCATAGCTGAGACAATCGATATCTGCTCAGCCAATGATAGATATTAGATAGTAAATCAGTGGATACTAAGTTGTTCATCTTTCCTACAATAAGGCTAGGTAGGCGGAAGATAAGTAAATGTCAAAGCGGCAGCTAATGCTAGTGCTTTTAAAAGCTACAATCTATTTATCTCATCCGATGTCAACATAGCGTAACTATGATATCATCTTATTTTACATATAAGAGCTCTATTTATTTCTTTAGATATATATACCCTAGCTATCTATTTTTCAGTTTCTGTTTAAGTTTACTGAAAGTCAGTTCTTAAGTCTTGCAGTCTGCGTCCTCTAATAAACAAGACAATTATTAACTTTACCTTCTATTTAAATTTGTTTAAATATAGTAAAAGACCTTATCCCTTTACAGAAGCCTCGGTAAGATACTTATCATAAGTTATCTCTAAGCAAAGCTGACTTGCTCAATAACAGCAAAACGAAATGACTACTCAGGCTACTACGCATGGCATTGGCGCGATTAAAGATAGTAGATCCTCCTTCGCGATTGTCCTTGAAGGCGGTAGCGCTGCAATCAGGCCTACTACAGCAGATCAGCTATCTGGCTGGGTTCACTTTACTGTCGATACATCGTCCGCTGGCAATACCGATCTGAAAAACGTCGAAATCAATTTCAAGTCGCAGTCAGCGACAGTAGAGACTGTGACAATCTACGAGCGCAATAAGGAGATCTTCACTGAAGATAACCTCGGCAAAGCGGATGCTTTTACCCTGCCAATCGCTCCTGGGCAAGCAATCCTCTCCGGGGGGGGGACTGGCGTGTCGATCAAGGTGCAGTTTGATGATCTGGCGTCTAAAATCAACGTGAGGTTTGTTGGCGTTGGTTTCTGAGTGAGGGTTACACTTTTCAGCTGTATGCTTCATGCAATCACTGAGATTCCAGAAGAGGTACCCGTAGGAACTCACGAGATTCGTAACGCCCGGTGGATACATCTGTCATGAGACTGCAGCTATAATTGGTATAGAAGGAATTAAAGATCTGACATTACGCTAACCTGCGCATCTGAGCAAATAAGGGCTGCAGTACTGTATCCACCGGGCGTTACGAATTTCGTGAGTTCCTACGGTATTTGTCTTTTCCTTCTGTGTGGGGGACAGACGTCATAGCCAGATTGGCATTAGTGTATTGTTTTGTCGGGTGGCACTCGGTTAAAAGTTCCTCGACTTGTGGAGATATACTAGCCACAAGCACTTTGGTAGAGTTTCGCGACAATTGCCATTTTGATTGATTCCTGTACTTGTCCTTGTCATCGTTGCATTCGCAAACCAAGCTGAAAACAAGCCAACCATGAAATTGCTTTTTCCCTTCAGAATTTTACTTGATTACGTATCAATCGTCCATCCTTATAAAACATCCACTTGCATTGCAACTCCACGCCGTCAATCTGTCAGGCTATTTTTTACGGCAGCTGAAAGATCAACCTGAGCTATCTGTTTCAAATTCCCCGTCTGTGCATTTATTCCGCATAGACTCACCGGATTGAATTAAAGATTAGGGTAAGCAGCTCGCAAACTAACCCGAGCGTTGACAGTTGTTTCGCATGACTCATTTTAGCGTGAAACAACTACTTTCATTGGTTAGCTTAGTGATTCGCGGTTCCCGAAGCAGGGGTCGTGGATGATATGATGAAGGGTCGTCGCGTGGGCCGTGGAGATTGTGGAGATTGGACGTTGAAGTTCCTGATTTTGACACTTTATTCTGCACGCATAAATACAGAATGACGATCATTTATCTGGAGAAGAAACAATAAATTTTAACATTGAAACTACAGCTAGAGTGTCTGTGGCATTTACTATCTCGAGTATTACAAAAAGCAGCTCCTCTCGTAGCAACTGCAGATACGGAGTTCCACAACTGAAAATGCAGACGCCAAGAGACCTGTCAATTTCTGCCCCCGCTGTGAAATGAGTCCAAGGTGACTAGTGCCCGATACGAGTTCAGGTCAAACGAGCACGAATAGAAACGCGCTTTGTCCAACTGCCGGCCGGCGAACTGTAGTGGTCCGTGTCAAGCTGCAGGACCTGTCGTTCTAGACTGACAGTTCAGCTACCCGTCGATCCATATAAATGTCATAGAGGACTCTCTCATCTTTAGAGTTTCTTAATAAACAATCCCAACCATTATTTCTCCTTTCTGTTCAAGATGCTTTTGAAGAGTCTTCTACTTTCTTCCCTTGTGGCTGCTCCAGCCTTCGCTGCACCTAGCGAGTCAACAACCAAAGCTTGCAATGAAATCCTCAAAGCTCTTCCTAAGAAAGTCTCTCTCCCTTACACAATCAACTTCAACTCTATATCTTCCGGCTACTGGTCCACAGCTCTCCGCGAGATCAAGCCCGCTTGCGTTATCGGTGCCAAATCAGCAGAAGATGTTTCCACAGCTGTCACCATCCTGAACAAGTACCCCGACGTCAAGTTCGCTGCCAAGAGCGGTGGTCATGACCCCAATCCTAACCATGCAACTGCTGGTGATGGTGTGCTTATCTCGTTGAGCGAGATGGTTGGTGCTACTTATGATGCTGAGAAGAAGATCGCCTATGTTAAGCCTGGTGGCGAGTGGAATGATGTTATCTCTCAGTTGAACAAGGATGGTGTCACCATTGCCGGTGGACGGTTGGGACTGGTTGGTGTTGGTGGTCTTTTGACGCAGGGTGGAATTTCTTTCTTGAGTGCTCAATATGGTCTCGCTGCTGATAACATCGTTTCTTGGGAGATGGTTAACCACAACGGTACCATCGTCAACGTCGACGCCGAGTCTCAGCCCGATCTCGCCGTCGCACTTCGAGGAAGTGGTAGTCAGTTCGGTAAGTCCCCAAAGTCCATCACTATTACAATATCTAACTTTATCTAGGAATCGTCACCAAGTTCACCGTCAAGGCCTACCCCATCGGCAAAGTCTGGGGCGGCATCCGCACATACGACGAGTCTAAAACCGATGAACTCTACGCAGCCATGCACAAGTTCATCCCATACAGCAACGAAGAACCCAAGGCTGCCATCATCACCACCAGCCTGATCCTCACCGGAAGCAGCAGAATAAACCTCATGTTCTACTTCTACGACGGCGAGAAACCCCCGACTACTGGTCCTTTTGCCGACTTCTTGAAGATCAAGTCTACTCTTTCAACTACCAAGACCCAATCGTACCCTGACCTGCTCAAGTCCAATGGAGCTGGAGTTTCTCTTTTGAACTCGAGAATTTCTTTCCGAACTGCCACTATCCCATACTTCCCTAAGGACTCAACAGTCTACAAGCAAATCACAGACAAATGGGTCGAAATCACAAAAGACTACTTCAAGCGTCTCCGCGGCCTCGCCTCCCAATGCTCCGTCGACTTCCAACCCCTCCCCGCTGCCATCGGCAAGAACACCGAAGCCCGCGGCGGAAACGCCATCGGTTTCACCGCCAGCGACCCTGACCGCGTCCTCCTCGAGATCCAGTGCGCCTGGGTTGAGAAACGATTCGATAACATGGTCCGTCAGTTCTCCCGCGATCTGTCGGATTGGATTGAGGAGAAGTTGCCTGAGTGGAGGGAGAAGAACGGAGAGGCTGCTGATGCGTACTTGCCTCTTTTTATGAATGATGCTATGTATGATCAGAATGTTACAGGTACTTATAAGGATTATGCCAAGTTTAAGCAATTGCAGCTAGAGGCGGATCCTGAGGGTATTTTGAGGGAGAGGATGGGTGGTTTCAAGTATTGATCTCTTTTCTCAGCGTGGCATTTCGTAGCATGTTTTACTTTATAATTTTATATATAATAATATACATCAATTACAGTTATGTCTCTCCCACCGCGTAATGAAACAAGTTACTGTCTCATTATATCGTTGTGTTGGAGTATTTACTAAGACAGATTAGCATGTGCTTATGAGTCAGGAAGAGGTGAAATAGACTTACCACTTCAATCCATCTGGCCATCCACTTCTCAACAGCCTGTTTCGCCTCATCGATAAGGCCAAGTTCTGTCATCAGTTAGCGTGCATTCCAGTTAATACCTCTGACTGATGCTTACCTAGCAAAAGCTGAACAGCGCCACGAATGCCAGAGTCCAGCGCAGAGGCGATCCAGGCATGAGTGTAAGAAGTATGTTCGCCCACGAAAATCATCTACGCCACCTTGTTAGCTCAGTTCTCAAAGTTGATCGGGACCACTCACCTTGTCATATGTCTTGAAGTACTCTGGGATGTAAAGCTGATGTTGTCCAGCCGTGGGACTAGCCCAACTTCCAGACTGAAGAGGATCAAGAGCCCAACACTTCCTGTTGAACTTGCCAGTATACAGTTCCCTGATACCCTCACCGTGAATATCCACCATGGCATCGAATACCATTTGGACATGCTCTTCCTCTGACATACTGGCCAAACGGACACCCATGTCACCGCTCTGGTAACTAGCCAGGATAGTAGCAGGACCGGTACCATTCAGGTTGTATGAGGGATAGCAGATGGATCCGATACCAGGAATGTCACTAGTGGTGCTACATCCTCCATAGATAGGATTCTCATAGTGCTCCCAGAAACGCTCGGAGAATTCGAGGGCAACTTTACAGGCGGAACTGTACGTCAAGCCCTTGATGGCGTTGGAGATAGTCGGTGGGAGGCTAGGAAGGCGCCAGCGTCGCACGATGGAGAAGGGGACGGCGATAACGGCGTAGTCGAAGGTCGAGTCCTGGAACTCTGTGTCGTTGTACTGCTTTCGCCATTGAAGTGTGACCTTATCTGTTGAATCACTGTATCTGACACGCTCAATCTTGCGACCCATGGTAGTAATATCGTCAACATGGGGATGGAACGAGAGGGGTAGTCTGTTCAGACCTCCATCGATAGTCTTGTAGCTCGCCGCAGAAAAATACAAGCCCTCATAAAGCGAGTCCCAAAAGGTAGCCGCAGACCAGTCACCAAGGACATCTGTGCTGTTCAGACTAGCCTTGAGGTGGTTGACCATGAACGCATACTCAGACCACTGATCACCACCGAGACCGTTTAAACCCGTCTCGAGCCATTGCTTGTGAGCTTTGAACATGTTCTTTGCCATAAGAGTGCTGAACTCTGAACCAGGCATGTAAGCATTGACCTTTGCCTGCAAATCCTGATTTTCGGGGGTCATTGTGGTTTTGACACCCAGCGAAGCATTCTTCGCGATCTGGGCAAGAGTTGGGGGCATGCCGTTTGGAAGCTTGAACTCATTCTTGTACGAAAGACCGTTCGGGTCAGACTGGATCCAACGAATAAAGTCAACGCTCAGATTCTTGTCATGATTGTTCAGCTTATTCATCTCATCAGCAAGTTGAAACACAAGCTGATGATCAGTAATATTCATCGTCTCATTAGTCTCAGGACTTTTGTAGGTCGCAGGAAATCGCATAGGCCCCATCTCTTGATAGGAGTAGTCAAAGGGCCCACCAGACAGGTACTCTGTGTGGACTCTACCACCGAGACGTTGGCTGGCTTCGATAATGCTGATGTTGGTCATGCCTGCTTGGGAGAGGACTAGGTATGTCATCAGCCCGGACATGCCTGCGCCGACGATTGCGATTTCCTTCGACTTCGCGGCTTCTTCATCGACGGTGGTGATGTTCGTCTTGGTTAGGTGGGCAACGCCGTCGAACCATGGACCTAGAACATCGAAGCCATTCTCTTCTGTCATGATAATTGAGTCTGAAATTTGTTAGTAATTGGACCTTGACTGGTATAGAGCTCGGCTTACCCTTTCCTCTCTTTTGAGGTGCCCTTCGCTTTACACGATGAAGTTTCTGAACTTCACTCCGTCCAGCGAGACTGCCATCGCGCTTCCATGCCGAGATACATCCTTTATCATGAGTACCAACTGGGATAGCCCAGGCCAATCGCGACACACGAGCGCTGTCAGTTGTAGCGATAGTGTGATGAGAATCGGAAGGCGAGCTGGCTGTGCAAGAGCCATATGTGAATGTTAAAGATTCAGTTGTTGGTTCGGCAAATCTCACGTGGATATTGGCCAAATGAGAAGTAAGTGGCTCACGAGTCTCGATGTGTACGGGAAGAGATGAGGCGAATGTGCCTGCGCTCAAGGCGAGACTGGTGAGTGAGTACTTCATGATGGAAGATTATGGTGAAGATGGATTGCCTTGCTGGATATGCCAAGGAGAAGGACTTTGTCACTCTTATAGAAAGATCGCTTTGAGCCAGATTAGAATCGCTATTCTGTCAAGTACGCCTTTGCAGATCTCCTCCACAGATCTGTTATCGCGGTTCCCCGATAGCTCCCACTGCTATAGACAGTCCCATTCTCGATTAGTAAGTATTGCAGAAGCGAACAGCTGGATTAGGTTAATCTACGAGAGATGGCAGTCGGAACCTCTTAATCGCTCGATAGGCGAAGGATGATAGGGATTTTGTCTCCGATCCGGGAACTGGAGTATTAAAATCCCGGTAAAACAAACGTCTGGATTGGTCAGATATCATATCGAAAGCGTTTCTTATCTCGTTTATATGCGGGCATAGATATGGTAGCGAGATCATCTACTTAGCCGGTGGGTTGTGGTTGCATTCGTTGTCTTATCAATTTCCCCGCCAGATAAGACCCCATCATGTCCGACACCGACAATCCGGTCCGTACGGAACGTCGGATCTGGAGATATGAGACATATACGGCATGGGGTAAGTCTGTGCGAAATCGGCCATTTCTGACATCTCACGATTCCTTCCCGGAGAATGCCGTTTTGCCATGGGGTTGACCGTTGAGAATGTCTCATCTCCAGGTTCTTCGTCTGTAATAGGATGAAAATTCGCCGATGGCTTTCGCCTAACCACAAGTACTACAGACGTATTTCCGAGCGCGATGTGACATCACCGTTCCACTCACGACACGCGCCACGTGCCAGCTACAGGGTATCCAACGACGAGTTGATCATTTTGTGGCGACAGTGACGATTGATTCCTTAATTTTTGACATCAGTGCATGCATAAGTATATGCAACAAGCAGGTACATGCGAGTTCTTGGTTTCGATTGCCGTGTCTCGATGATGCTGGCAGCGCATTTGGGGCGGGTCGGTCAACATTGCGAAATTGCATTACAATTGATGTTTACGATTTGGTGATTAGACATGGTTCATACGTCACTGCCATTATTGAAGAGGGGTGCCAAATAACATTTCAACATTGTAGTCGTCGGCTATTCCTTTCTGAATGCCAAGCCATAGATTCTATACGCTAACGAGTGTCCAAATCCAACTCCTTCTTCAACATCACTCCATATGTTGAACAACTCTTTGATGTCCACCCTCGTCGGGGAACACAATGGGGCTCAGAGCAAGTCCATATTCGCAAGCCTCTTGCGCCGCTCGGGTCAAAAGAGAACGTTCAGATTGAATTTGTGCGGCATTCTAGGCTCCAGTGGCTCCACAAACCTTACATTTGTAGCCAGGGGCATAGACTGGTAGAATGTCATCGCCATTTGCAGCAGGCTCGCATTCATGTGTCCATGGGGAAATCACGACAGTAGAGAAAACCAATTCTCTTGGGCTGGGATAACGAGGCTGATAGATGTATGGAGCGGGGAGAGTGCCTGTATAAATTACTACGGAGGTTTGGCCATCCTGGCCAGGGAGGGTTGAAACCCATTCTCGACGCCCAGCATCGCTATCACCGATCACAGGAGCGTCGGGCATCTCAGTATCCACGTCTTGCGAAAGGGACTCCACCCCAAGGTTGGATGCTGAGCTTGACATTTCTCTGCCTAATTTAGGTAAATAGATAATACAACTCCAATTGAATAAAGTAGTCCTTATTCATAGGCTAATAAGTTAAACGTGCGACGCAATAACTTGTTTCTTTCCCCGAAAGAACAAGTGGAAATGTAAGAACCAATCAGAGAGGAGGGAAGTTAACCTCTTCAGATCTATTATATGGGAAAGGATGGGCGGGGCTGGTCTTTAAATATTCGACCGCTTCAGTTTGGGAGTACGCATCGTACTGTACCAAGCGGAGCCTGCATCGTACTGTACCAAGTGGAGCCTGGCGCTGTATCTTTTCACGCTCTGATGTACACGAGAGGTTGCAACAGGGAGATGTAACCAATAAGACAGCCGGTACTTCCCATAGCACTGTAATTAGGCGTGAGTATAAGTACTGCAGGTCTAGTAGATGTACCTTTGTCTCTGCACATTTGAGTATGAATGTGAGGTCTCTGTACGAGCTATTTATCGATAAGAGCGTATGTGGGACCAGCACTTATCAGGCACATCTGGGCGTGCAACGAGATCCGTCAGACGATTTACGTTACTACCGAAAAGATCATCCGAGTCCGTTCACTCCGACACGGGATATTTTCCGCGCAACACTCTTTTTTAATTGTCCGGCGATTGTCATCCGGATGCTTTGATTTCATGTTGGATCAAGCATTCATCACCAATAGATTCATGTTGGCTGTATTCATTAACGACTTTGCATTCTAACACGCTTTGTATACTAGGCACAAACCAAAGGCCCTAAACAAATCGCCAATATACCAGACTAATCGCTTGACTTACGAGCAATGCCACCACTCATCCAGTTCGCTCTAGGGTAACATGTGGCTAGTGAGATGACAGCTGTGGCGTAGTGGATCAAGCGCCACAATCATGCGCAAATTGATCCAAAAAGGTCTCTGTTTGCGAGCAAATCGAGGGGAGAATCGTGTGTAATCTAAACGACAGATCGATGTACCACGTGACCTTATTACAATCAATCACAACCCTCCATTTGCTGAGTCACTCAAGCTTCCCCCACCTCTTCAAACTAAAATCAGAAACCAGTGAACCGCCAATCCGGACCAGCAAGAAAAGTACGTAACGACCGGTCAAAGCGTCACCCGGAACAGTTTATTGCCGTGGGCGCCTAATTTAACACATTAACCCAACCCTAATATTAGCACCAATCATGGTCTTTCCAGGCACGCTGAGTCGCGGCTGTACCCGCTGCAGAAAGAGAAGAGTCAAGGTATGTTCCATGTTTCAAACGCACAGATCAATCCCGTATTGGTTCCCCTGCATGATCTGATATTAATCTTTTCTTCCTTTCTTGGCAGTGTGATGGAAGACGGCCGGGATGTGAACGATGCGAGAAATACAAGGCTCCTTGTCCGGGTTATGACCGCCCATTGGCCGTGCGGTACTACGGGAAACCTGGTGAGACACTGGAGCGCGAGAAACCCAGTGTCTCAAGTACATCGAATGGCGAAGGGTACAAGGAAGGCGGCCCTGTTGGGAAAATGGTTGTTCGCTTCCAAAGTCCAGAGTTGATTGCGCCCGTGCTTCGTCAACCGCAGCCATCTCTGGAAGAAGAGTCCCTGACCTTCTTCCTTCACGAATACTGTGTGTACCCTTCCCCAGGGGTCTTGCGAGGTCATTTTGACTTCCTGGAGGGTATGTACAGGAATTCCGACCGTACGTCGTGCCTTCGCCCGACGACCCTTGCTGTAGCGTACCTGTCGCTTTCAAGGCACTATAAATCTTCAACGCTGTATATTACCGCCAAGAAGTACTATGGAGCAGCGTTGCATTCAGTTAATAGAGATCTTAGTGTCTCCAACAGAGCAAGTCTCAAGGAAGAGACACTGGCATCGCTCATGCTGTTGGGAATTATTGAGGTACGTTGCCAACAAGCTTACGGATCTACATTTGGCTAACTAACGACTGAAGGACCTTGAGTGTCAAGGCCAAGACATCAAGACCGTCCATATGCACGGCATAGCAATGCTGTTCGAGCGGGTCGGACAGAAAGTCCTAGCCGACATTTCGTCTTCGTTATATGGTTTGATCTTTGTCCACTTGGTAAGTACTGTACCCCCACAAAGCCTCGTCAACGACACGTGGACCGCGCTTCTTTGGCCCCCCTACAATAAACCTTGTCCTTAATATGTGACATATATACAGTATGCTAACACAATACCCAGCATGTCCCATCGCTTATGTCCAAGAAGCCTATGAAATGTCTGGATATTCCCGAAGCTAGGAGGGATACGGCAAACCCTGTACTGCGCCTAGCTATGGTCGTTGCCCACTGTGGGGACTTTTACAGGGCAGCCAGGCAAATCACGACTTCAAACGCGCCACCACCCGTGCAGAAAGCTATGCTTGTAAAAGCCCTCCAGCAAGCCTTGAAAATTGCGCAGGGACTAGCTGCGGCCGAGGCGGAGACCATGCCTCCCAAGCAAACAACCGAGAAACGCCCCGAGGGTCAAACTATCGCTGCATCTGATTCTCAGTGGACAGCTGCCACGTGGTGCTTCTTTTCATCACGTATGATTGTTTTCTTTACAATGGTACACAAGTGCTCGATTTTATTACTTGGACTTGGCCCGTTAGAACCCCCAGAAAAACAGCTGGCTGAAACTACGGCCGGTATCTCCGATATGGCGCTTACGAAGACAATTCACGTATTCTGCCGCGCGATACCATTCGTCTTTGGCGAGGTTGACGCGAAAGGACAACCTCGTAAGGTACCAAGACGGCAGACTGCTGTTATGTATCATATGGTATGGCCACTTTCGGTTGCTATTGCATGCATGCATAGCACCCCTGAACAGGTGGCACTTTGCCAGAAGAGGCTTGATATGATACGGGACATTTACGGCGTGAAGCTTGCATGGTATTCTGTCGGCCTGGCGCGGGATGTATTGGGACTTAACGAACTGGACGTATGACCTTTAACGATTATGCAATTCAATTGATAGAAATACTATGACCTACCTTTCTGCTTAAGAACCATGCCTCCCTAGTTCCCTCACTCATCCTCAGATACCACTCAATGGAATGAGAGCTTGCTATCAACTGTACTATTGTAATCGGATTCTTTGATCCCTGAGTTTCCCCCACAAGGTAAACTCTTGAAGCTTGTGTATTGGTGACGGCGCTTTCCATGTCCCGCTCTTATCACGATACATGGTTAGGTTTGCTTTAGCTTCATTGTCCCCCCGCCACAAGATGACCATCCCAACCCGTTCAAAACGATGACCCTTTTCCCTTAAAACCAGTATGACAATATTCTGATCTGGCTTCTCTTTTCCAGATTGCAACACCATGACTGGAAGCTTAAACTGACAGATCCCAGTCAAGGCCCCGTTATCGAGGTACAAGAAGGAGTGATATGTAATATCGTTCGTCCAGGGAAGCATAGCCCAAGCACCATCTCGCATCGACGCTTTGTCGACTCCTTCATTTAGACAAACTGCCTCTGATTTCCATTTGATGACTTCGAACGAAATCATTGTCATCATCCCTGTCAGTTCGATGACGGGCACCATATCTTGTGGAGGGCCTGTCCTGCAAGCCTTTTTGTATTCATCGAGCGACATTGGGTCTCCGTCAGGATGCTCGGCTGGACCTCCGGCTGGACTACCTGCTGGCTGTCTTGTTCTCAACACTCTCAGATTATAGTCCGGACTGTTGCGACTGGTTGTTTTGATCTCGCCTTTCCACCCGGTCCAAGACCAGCTAGGGAATCCGGCATTTCTGACCCCAGGTGTGTTGTGATACCAAGCATTGATCAAATGACCTTTTTCCTTCTTAACAGGGATTGGGTTTCCATATAAGTGAAAGCATTGATCCTCTTTACGCAAGTGATTGAGTACTCCCAGGAATGCTTTCAGAGTATCACCGTCTTTTGAAAGGGCCCTCTTACTGAACTCCATCAAATGTCCCCCGAAATCCTTGATGGACAAGTTAAGCGGCTCAGTGTCCTTCAGGTAAGGCTCCTCTTTGTCTTTGGGCTTCATGGGAATCCTGAATGATTCAAGACAAGTCATAACGTTGCACTGAAACATAACTTGCTCATCAGTAAAGAAAATCCGTCTGTGCGACAGAAACCCTTCCTGATAAGTCCAACCACGTGAAGCCCATCGGCTGGACCGTATCTTTTCCGCAGGAGGTGTACCGAGGTAAGTGAGCTTTACACCATCTAATTCGATGTATCGATAGGCCATGCGCCGGTGACTAACACCAGCTAGACCATAGTTACTGTCTTCCCCAGCAGCGTCAACGATCGTAAAACATGCTTGTGAATAAATCTCATCCATTCTTTCTATCAGTCTCTTCTTTTTCCCCCGCTCTTCGTCCCCTTTAACTTCCTGGGGAATGCACTGCAGATAGTTAGCTCCTGTTTTCTTGAGTGCATTCCACATACCAGACGGTCGACCCATAAGTATTTGCATTTGAGTTTAGAAACAACTCTCACACTGTCCTTGACGACTTGGGGGAAATCATCTTTGACATCCCCCCAAACATAGGACAAAGCAGCGTATTTACAACCTGGCGGTAGATTGACTGTTTTTGGTTTATTCCCGTCCATGCATTCTGGGTTTGTGCAGTCGATGACTTCCAAAACTTCGGTTGAAGAGGGAATGTCTGGCTCGCACTCCGGATGATTGTTGACGCAAGCGGCCATCCACTCTGCAATCAATCCAAAATCGACATTCTGTTTTTCGAAACCTCGAGACAAACCTGCAACGGGGGCCTGAGATGATGGCTCAACTGCTATCGCATGGCCAAGTTGCTTTCTGTAAGCCAGCGGCTTGCTGCCTTCAGAAACAATGGATATAATGGATGTGTCCGGCTGTAAAGAGGGTCGAAGGGTCTGCCGACTTTTGAAAAGTTTATACAAACTGATAGCCTCTAAATTGCATGACACACTGTCTAGGTCTGGTCTCTTCAGTAAAGAAAGTAGCTGGCAAACTTTACAAGAGGATCGTCGCAGCTCCTTGTGAGGCTTACTAATCGGCCCATTGAAGTAACCCACTGGTTGTTTTCTCTTTGACTTCTTTGCTAATAAAGGCCATTTTACAGTACTGCAGGTTGAACAAAGACCATTGACTATTGATTCGGCCTTTGGTGGATCTCTTGGCCGTTCATCGCTTGAGCTTAACCTTCGGCGTTTCTTTGAAATAGGTTGATACTTGGTAGACTGGGGACTGTCAGACATTTTAAACTCCAGATGTCATAACGGTGGGCAATCTGTTATGGTAAGAAGAAGGAGTTGTTGGAGGAAGGATCAAGATGATAAATAATTAGAAGGAGGGGAAGTTGGACCTGAGCCAATTGCTCACCCTGGTAGCAATGCAGTGCTGCCTGACAAATATTACAAATAAATCCCAGTGTGCCTTACCTTCGAGGCCTGCCTTGGGCTGCCTATTCGCATCCCACCAACATGTAAATCTTACTGTCTTGAGGTCTTTTCAATCTCTAGCAAATCAGGCGTACAGTTGAAGTCAAGATGTGGAGCAGATCTTACCATAAATGGTGTCCAAGGACGCCCGCTTACAGTGAAGACCTGTAATAACGCAGAGAGTTTCCCGACTTCCGCATCGCCAATCAGCGGGGCAATCTTCGGGGAACGGGCCAGTCCGTCTGACAACGGCTCAATTTGCTGACATGATATGCAATGTCACCGTGGAGGTACCTAACTCGGGAACCTGCATGACATGGATGATATGATGTTTGATTATATGTTGACGTTAAATGAGCTGTAGATTGCGGCGCGGTTGCCGTTGCTGAGTTTGATGACTGGGACTACCTCCTGCTCATCGATAACCTGTTACTCGGAATTTGCCGTGGTCAAGCCTGTTAGAAGTATGGTTATAGAGAACAACATGGTCCAACACAATCATCTTGACTGGTTTGATAAATGCTTCTTTCGCCTAATGTTTTTAGTGGATGGCCTGCTGAGTTCCTCATGCTCGGATGTCAAGGACGAGATGTCGAGCACCTTCCTCAATCCTTTCGCACAACGGAGCAATATGGTGTCATGGCTCCTTTCAGAGAGGAACATGAGCATAATAATGGAAACCGGCCCTGCAGACCAGAGGATCTCCCAAAGACTCCAGCTCCACCCTTCGACCGGGGAGCTGAATCTTTAGATGATAGGCGCAAGAGCCGGGCTGCACGTCATTGACCACGCCCACAACATCATGACGCAAGGGAGCTTGAGGAGCGAAACACATCCTGTAAGGTCGCTCCGCCGGTCGCTAGGCATGGTAAGCCAAAGAGGCCTCGAAGCGATCTCAGTACAAGCAGCCCGAGTAGTTGGTGCCAAAGAAGTAGGGGTGCAAAGCACCACAAGGATTGCCATTGTGATGATATAAGGTGGATTTCGTCCTATCGAAGGGATTTTAGAAAGAGGGCAGAATCAGAATGATAGAGGACCGACACTCGTAGCATAAGTAGTTCCAGAATAGTAGAGTGTCCGTAGCTATTTCAATCTCAACACGGAGTAAATTACTGGAGTCTATCAAGGGACTAGCCTATCCTCCACAATCTTCACTCAAATGATCAGAGTATCTAGCAACAAGCGAGCTTTTCCTGCTCGGTTACACCAGTTCCCTCTGCACGACCAGTTCCATCCCTCCTGGTAGTAATCTTCGGGTGCACAGTAACATGCTCCGAGTAAGAAGGGAACTCATTAGGGTTCTGAGGCAATGTTACCTTGTTGCTAATAACACCAACAAGAAGGCCAGGTAAATCGCCTCTGCGGCTTTCGGCCTTGAGCCTGTTGCCGTTCTGGTCAACAACCTCCCAGTGGAGATATTGCACGAGGTAGTTCTCAACAGCATCCACATCGAGACTTTCAAGCTGGCCTGCAAAGTAGCGCTCGACGAGGGAGATCGTGAGCGGGATTTGTCCAGTGATCTCCAATCCAGCAGACTGGTCATCCTTGCATTTACCACAGGAGGTGTTGGTGCCTTGTCCGAAGGGGAAAAAGGTTCCGACATGGAATGGAGAGGTTCCATAGAGAGCAGGTGACTCATCCTCGGGGAAGTCGCCCACGAAGACGTGTACAGCATACTGGCCACCAAAAGCGTGCTTCTCAGCCTTGATATTGACCAGCCACTCGAGGTAGGAGTTATCCTTGATCAGATTGAGCACCGACCGGTTGCTCGGGAGCTCAATAGACTCAATTGGATCAGCAGTAACATCCGGAAGGATCGATTTGAGCTCGTTGGGAATGTCTGGGTTGAGTGCAAGTGCCGTCTTTGTAGTATTCGGTGCATCGGCGTCATGGATTTGTGTCAGCTTTGCCGCACGCTGCTGAAGTATCTCATCTGGCTTCGCAACTCCTGGCTTCGAAACGTCTGACTTTGCAGCCAAGACCATGTTTGCCAATGAAGAAGAAGCATACTTCTCTCGAAGCTTCGCCTTAATCTTCTCGATAGACTCCTTTGAGTCGCCCAAGGTATCGTCCAGAGTCTCAGGGTAGGCGTAACCAAATTCTGCTGTGTTTTTGACCTGTGACGACTTCCAGAACTTGTCTTGGCCCACCTTGGTGTTGTTGTTGTAGAATGGGAGAAGAGGAGTGTTATCGTCTTCTGTTCCTTTGTACTCCGTGAGCCAGTTTTCACCGTCGGTTTCAAGCGGTGTGACCCATTGATCCTTAGTGCTGTTCTTGCCGTGCAGAACCTGCCATATAGCGAGAAGGCGGTCGATGTTCCTACTGGGTATCAGCATCGTCTCTTCCAGGTTTTGCAGGTATTCTTACGCGTGATGCATCCAGAAGATCGGATCGAAGGCAGCGTAGGCAGGATTGTTCATGTGTCCCTGATATCTACCAGGACCTCCAGTATAGCCATGGAGAGTATTGTGAATGTCTTCCAGGCTACCGAAGCCACGCCCTTTGACGAAGCTTTCGTCTTGTCCCTTCCCCCTATCACTTCGCTCGAGCTTGTTTTTACTTACCTGAGAGAAGGAGTCGTAGGACTGGAGGATATATACCAATCTTTCGGCGAGATTGATTTCTGTTTTGGCCAACGTTCGACCTTCATCATCTACAAACCGCCCTTCCATAACATATTGTACAAGTGTCTTCTCAAGGCTTTGATTTGCCTTAGGATTGGTGCCTTGCCCCTTGAGATGGTATCGGGTTGTGGTAGGCAGGTGGTCGAGCTTTATGCCAATGTTAGCCACTAGATGGTATAGCTCGTGGCGGCACTTTACTTACTATGACCTTCTCCAGAGTACCCTCACCGAACCGGTATGCGTACAGTGGGTTGGAAATGGTGACGTCGCCAGTTCCGTTGAAATTGTAGAATGATCTGAGGCTTTCAGGCATATTGACCGGATATGTGGCGCGGACTGCCTCAGCAGGGAAGACAGAGGGGCCAGGAAGAGCCCAGTCTTAAAGACAATACGTCAGTTAATGCTTCGCGTAGAAACCTATCATACAAAAAGCTCACCCCAATAAGGAAGTCTAAACTTTTCAGCAATGCTCAGATACTCTTTATTGCCTTCCTTTGCGAATTCTTTGGCCACATGGATCATAGCATCCCGAAGGGTAGTCTAGTAACATGGTTTAGTAATCATAGATCGGATCGGAGCTCACAACGTACCTCAAAAAGAGAAAGGTAAGGCCGATGCCAGGTAAGGAACAGAATTGACGAATGAGTACAGAAGCCTCCATCCGAACGAGTGAAATCGTTGGTCCTAGCAAGCTTGTGTTGCTCTGGATCGCCCTTGGGCCATGCCTCGTAAGGCAGTCCATGGATTCCTAGATTTGTTAAACCATGTTCACCCTACGGCTTCGGTATGTCCTACCGGCGATCTGGTAATATGACAGGAGTTGGTCCTGGGGAACCAACTGAAACTGCCAAAGGCCAAGCAAAAAAAGCTCGAAGGCTTTCTCATCTTTGGCGAGGTCTCGCAGCTCCTGGCGAACTTGCGGCTTTTCTGACTCGATTGTTAAAGATTATACCTTTCAATCAGGAAACGTTCTTACCGCCATCCTTGAGCTTGATGCCTTCAACGAGATAGGGCTCGCCTGCTTTAGGTTGGTAAGGCTGGAAATGGGGCTTCAACTTCTGGGTAGTTGTAGACATCTTGACACAATGCAAAAGATAAGACTGATGAGGATATATTTGATGATGGTGCTGAAAGATCTCTGCGACCGACACACCTTCTTATAAGAAGAACCTTTTGATATAGACTTTCAAGTTGATACAATCCATCCCTCAATAATTCTACACCATTCTCCATATTTCACATCAGCTATAACAATGGCGTGCGGCTGAATTACAGTTGCGTGATAGTGTCCCAGGCTTGCAGGACGGCCCATGAAGTGTTTGAATGGAATTCAGTAGGTGGCATGTTGTCTCAAGCCGCCGCCGCCGCCTTCTTCGTTCTCGACCCTTTGGAACACGAAGCTATTGAAATGATACATTAGCGCTATTTTTTGAATGCTTCAGATTGTGTAGCAAGTCTTCACCGCCAGACCCTCCAGGCAAGGAGCGATGACTCGCTAGTCCCCGAACGGGCCGCGTTTTAGCTTCGGTGGTAGATCTACCCGCTACTAGTCAAACGGCTCTTGGATATTCTCTTTGTTTATCATCAATGGCATTGACAAATACACAAGCACCACTATTTCTATTATTGCAAATGGTGAAGAACGTGAGTTTTGTTGAGATTACACCTCTTTGGTGCAGATGTCCCAACAGTCTCAATTGCCCCTGGATTACCAGCGCAGCCAGGGCTTGCGGCTGACTTGTAGGACGTTGAGTGGCGAGCTGATTGGCATGCCTCAAACGGGAAGTTGATTGAAAGTGGCTGGCTAGCTGGCTAACAGTTTACGCTACAGTCAACCATCCCGAAAACCCCCGTCTGATGTACGTGCAGATGTAGATGTTGCGTAAAGTCGCAGAATTCATTCCTTATGCAACAGCGGTGTATTAATTCAATCTCCCAGCAGCTATAATCTACTGTGATGAAGTAGATCATTTTAGGTTCTTCTTACAACTGGGCGCCCTCATTTACGCCTCGTCGTACAGTGGGTGCCATGTAAGCCATAGTAGACTCAGCTATGAAAAGACAGACATGGCTTGAATCTGGACCGGAGTTATCTGCCAACATGTGACAACCGACCTGTAATGAGAGAAGTAGGAGAATGTGATCTATGCAGCTCGCCCGTTTGTTCGTATTAGTGAGACATTGCGAGATCTGGGCTAGTGACGGACAAGCTACCCCGCACCATTGCCATTTTCTTCAGCCAGCCACATTTGTATCTCACACAAAGATGAGGTACGTGCAATATGGTAGAACCCATACGCTAAATGCCTAAATTTACGTCAGCCTATCAACCAGCGGGGAGAAAATGTGATATGTTGTGTGATATATGCCACGCACATTCCGCTATTGATAAGTTAGGCTACTTGCCAATCGTGCTGAGACATCAATCATAAGAACATGATTACATGTGTCGTAAACCAGTGTACATGTGCACAATCAGGAGACAGGGGAGTAGAAAACAGCTACGGTTGTTCGTACGGAAATATCTTAACGGGAGATACTATTAGATTCGAGAAACAGAAATAAACTTTAGACATCCACAGCTGGCATGTTGATCATAACTTCCGACACTATTGCCGAGAAGAAAGCATTGTTACGTACATAGGAATGACGCAAAAGGCTATAGGTTTCACACGATAGCTGGTCCAACCAAAGCACTCCCGAGCCCTGGTGCAACACTGGACCAGGACGGACCCGCAAATCTATCCACCATATCCTTCGCATTTGCAAACCCCTCACAGACCGCCCCGTCGCTTGCAGATGGAGCTGAGGATGTTTCTGCCTCCAAACTAGCAACTTCAGTGTGGGGTCCGGGCCTAACGCCATGCGACCATCCAAAGATGTTCTCCTTGTCCCAGACTGCCTTAATCTCCTGCAACTCCTCTCGATTCTCGCCATAATAGGCCTTCTCGTAAGTCTTATCGTCAAGAGTCTCGTCTGGGAAGTTTATGTACACGCCAAGCTCGTTCATGGAATACTTTCTCAGCTCCAGATTGAACGTTCCGAGAAATTCTCGCATGTCTTTCTCAAGCCACTTGTCCTTCCACTCAATCATAACGTAGGTGTGATAGACACAACCACGCCATGGGTAGGCAGAATAGGCAGCCTTCTTGTCATTCGATGCGCCCCCGGAATGTATCCAGGAAACCCTGATAGATCCCTCTTCACCCTTGAACTGCTTCTTGAAAGCCAGGAGTCTCCCATGGAGGATATCAATGATCTCCATGAGCTTCACCTTGGTGTCATCGGTAAATTTGGTGAACGAAAATGATGTGCAGACTTTAAACATGGCATTTGAAGGCAAGGATCTCTGCGTCTCTTCCGACCATTGGGCCACAAGAGTCTCATGCAGGAACCGGGTCGACTTCTCTGGCAAAGTTCGATCTTTGAGATGCTGCTGTAAAGACTTGATTTCTTTCGGGCCCTTGACACAGGCTTTAAGCCGATGATCAACCTCCCGGTCAAAGCCTGCCTCCACCCCGTTGTAATAAGCCAAAAATCGCACAGCTGGAACCTCTCGGCTGTCCTTCAGGTCCATCAGCCAACTGCTGTCAATGGTCATATCGTTAGACCAATCGGTAAGGTAGAACTCTGCCATAGTTTGTGTAAAGTGGGACTGGGACTCCTTGTCAGAGAACGGCGACCAGGTATATACACCAGCAACTACATCATCTTGGTGTAACTTCTTGACTTCCATCTTGAGCTGGGTCACGACTCCGAAATTGTTTCCACCTGCGCCGCAGAGTGCCCAGAAGAGCTTGTTGTTCTTGACGTCCTTGTCATCGCGAGTGATTTGAACGACACCATCGGGTGTGACAATTCGAGCTTCAATGAGCGTATCGCTTCCTAAGCCGAAGCTTCGGGTGAATGGTCCCAAGCCTCCACCCAGGGTGAACCCGCTGACACCGACGCTGGGGCAACGTCCACCGTTGATCACATAACCGTTGTAGTGCTCATTGATCAATTCGTGATAAGCATGAGCCCACAAGGCTCCTGCATCCATGGTGATAGTCATCTTATCCATGTCAAGGTCTACCCGTTTCATGTTGACCAAGTCAATGGAGATGCCATCCTGGATGGATGAGAAACCAGCGTACGAATGACCGCCATTCTTGACTCTCATCGTCAACTTCATTTTCTTGGCTTGATCAACGATGATGCGAACATGGTATTCATGTTCGGGTTGGACGACGCAAGCTGGCCTGTCAAAGCGATAAAGAAGGTTGGAGTTCGCGACAGACTTTTCGTACTCAAGTTCACCGGCAGTGTAGACGGGGATCTTTCTGCCTTTGAAGTAGCCCACTTGTGCCATGCATCGTTCAAAAAGAGTAGCCTTGGGCTCTTGCTCGTTCTTCTTTTCAGACTTCATAGCTGACTGAGATTTGCACTTTCAAGTGGAAGGATATAGCGGGAAGTTTGTTTGATTAGGCTAGGCGTATAGAGTTGGGAAAAGAAATAGTTTTGAAGTAGAGACGTCTGACCTCGGAGCCTTCATCACGTCTTATATCGGTCCTGTTACTGTGGCTAACCCTGACATCCCAAAGGACTCCCAAAATATAACCGATCACATATTCTCTAGTTTATCACAACCAATATATAAGAATCCGTCTAAAAAGAGTGGTAGTCCAACTTTCAGCTGCTTTCGAAGATATTGTCGACATCCTGGCTGCAGCCTTAGCTTGGAAAAAGACTGTTCTAGACCGCCGACGGTTGTCCTCAGGACTTAATTAGCCAGTGGCAATACAGCAAATTTACCGATGTGCAGCTCAGCCAGCCTTTAACCTGACTGTTTCAGCGACTCCTCATTTTTCAGCAAGCCACATTGACCTACAGAACTCCACAAGCATGTGCAAAAGGCAGAAAGACCACAACGCGGCTTTACACTTCGCCTAAAGAGCTTCCGCCCTGGCGCATGCCCCTTTGGTGCACCAAATTATTCTTGTGAATTTATTCAACATGGAGACTTTCATTTCCGAGATATATTATTGATCTAGTCAGAGGGACTGGAATCAAGTGTGCTGTAATAGCTTTAATCTATCATCTCCTCTGGTCGAAGTACTTCGTATCGAAAATGCCCATTGTCAATTCCTCAAGTCCTATAATACTATACAAGCATCCAAGCAATCCGTGAACGGCTAACCAAGGGCGGGTGGTTCAAGGGTGGCTGGGTGAGATAAACTAATTAGGACTGTTATGAAGACACAGATGATATCAAATATATTGACTGGACAGACGCTTCACTGCTGGTCATTGCTAGTGATCTCAACATTAGAAGCCTCAACATCAATGAAAAAGACATCTCGAGTGTGACTATCAAAAATAACTAAACAAAGCCATTCTATCAACCATATACCTGAGGGTCAGGTGGTCGATAACACGTCAATACCTCGGTAGTTGTTACAGTTCCGTTCTTGCTTTCTTTTCTCCCTCACCTGCACTGGCGCCGGCACCGGCACATCCGGTAAGACAAGCAGAATATGCAAGTCGATCGGCCCCAAGTCCTTTGCACACAGCAGCACACTCAGGCGATGCCTTTTCAAAAACAACGCTTCCATCAGGTTTGAAGAGAGGATTGACTTGGGGCTCGTCTTCAGGTACAGCAGCCGCAGCACAACCTGTGGCACAGGCTCCATACGCCATCGGATTCCAAAGGAGCCCTAGGCACCCAGCGAGACAATATTTCTACATCAGGATTAGTAGGACTGGTTTTGTTGATAAGGTGAATGAAGGCTTACAAGATTATCGCCACTCTGGGAAGTATTAGTAGTTGTTCAGAAAAGGAACGAAGGGTATTGGCTGGGATAGCTTACGGTAGCAGTGACGTGAGAAACGCCAACAGCACAAATAAGAGCGGTGGTAAATTTCATTATTGGATATTAGGGTACAGGTTTTCGTGAATAGATCTGATTCCTAGAATGATGGTGTATTGCTAATCAAGAAGTAGATTGGTTTGGGAAGAAGAGAATTCGTTCAGTAATGGCGAACTTCGCTCTATATATACTTTACTGGAGGCTACCAACTGCTCTTGATCTTATCTTTGTGTTCATTGCATCCATTCTTTTCAAAGTATCGGCTCATTCACTTACCCAAAGTTCCTTCACCTTGTGCATATCCCAGCCGACTTGATTGCACGCAAGTAGTCGGTGATTCCGACCTGCCGCCCATTATGTTGACAGGGTTCTATACGTATCATGTTCCACTTGGTATCTAGTTACAAGGTTTGGTTTATATATCCCACTGTAAGCTGAAGTACTTAGCGGGTTCAAGTGACTTTATGGCCGATAGTATAAGCTAAGCTTTATGGGGTCTGTAATATGAACTACTAGACTGTTTTCATCCTTACATTTAGAGACAGGGGAGTGCTGTTTGGATACCATTCCCTGTTTAAAGAGGTCCAGACCTGTCTTTTCTTCACGAGGCTGGCTGAGTGTTGAAGGACTGAGGAGAAATGACCTGATATTCAGCTCGCCGAAAACCAACATGTGATAAAAGTCCATTTCCTGCACTGGCCAGTTCGGTATTCTAGGTAAATCCAGTGTGATCAGCCAGGATTTAATTGACTAAAATACGTTCGCGAATCACAAGTGTAACTTAGCGTGTTACACCCTGTCACCCTCCACAATAATATTGATTTTCGATGATAGCTTGGGCGGTTAAGCCGTGACGTGGCTGGCTGTGGGGCGACTGAAATACCAATTCGGAACTCAGTCACATCTGATGTCCCCTTTGGGAAGATCAGAAACACCATTGGCTGTCAAGAAAAATACCGTTCATCGTCATAACAATGCGCTCTTCTTCACTTCTCAGGTGAGCCTAGTAGTGATTGTCGCACAGTATTATAAGCATCATAGATTCGGACATTTTAGCTACTTGTTCCCCCTTAATTATCCCATCTTCTCCCAATGCACCATAACCTATTATGATGCTGCACATCCTCTTACTATTCTTTACACTCAGCAGTTTCACTCAGGCTAAACTGTTACGTCGAGAACACTCAATCGATCCGAGACAATGGGATTGGAAGGATGAAGCTGATTCTAGCCTGTCCCTTCATGTTACCATTGCCCTCGCGATAGAGAACGTTGATTTTGGAATCGAGACCCTTCTAAGGATATCTGATCCAGAGTCACCTGACTATGGCAAACATCTGTCAGCCAAAGAGGTTTCACGCATTTTTCAACCCAAGACAGATACTGTAATTGGCGTGCTGGAATGGCTCGAAAGGTCAGATGTTGGCCCACACCATGTCAGATTCTCTCATGGCGGAAGTCACTTATCGTTAGATTTGCCAACCCATAAAGCCGCACAACTCTTACAAACAACGTTCTATCGTCAGACAAACGAGCAGACTGGGCAAGAACGAGTCACCTGCCAGCATTATCACATTCCACAGTCACTTGCTGGCGATATTGACTACGTGTCAGCGGTTTCATCAACCTCAACTCATCGCCACAGCCGTCGACAACAAATTGTTCTCGATACAGGAGTAAGTGCGCCCAGGCTTCCAGCCGACTGCTTTGAGAAAACAACCATACCTTGCCTAAGAGCTTTATATGGTATTCCTGATGACATTGAGCCACATCCCAATAACTCTTTTGGCGTCTTTGAGCCATCGTGGCTCTCATGGCGCCCCGAAGATTTGGAAATATTCTTCGAGGAGTATCGGAAAGACCTAGTTGGGCATCGCCCAATAGTCGATGGTGTTAATGGCGGCTATTTGCAGTGGAACTGGTCTGTTCCATCATTTTATATGGAGCCAGATTTGGACTTTCAATATGCCATGGCTCTCACGTCACCTCAAAATGTCACCAACGTCCAAGTCGGATCCGAAACAATGCAAGGGAATCTCAACGATATGCTCGAAGCATTCGATATGTATTACTGTGACCCTACCAACAAGGACTATCGGCATCCTGCCCTATACCCGCCAGGCTGTAGTGGTACTAAGTGTGATTGTGGTTCGTCGGTACCGCCCAAGGTTCTGTCAATATCTTGGGGCTGGACGGAATCTCAGTTCACCTCCAACTATGTCCATCGCCAATGTCTTGAGTTCCTCAAGCTAGGGCTCATAGGGACAACTGTTGTTGTTAGCATATCCGACTTTGGTACAGCCAGTGATCGAGGTTCTCATTGTCTCAACGATACAACAGGAAATCCAAATGACTGGAGGTTCAGTCCCATGTATCCATCGTCATGCCCGTGGGTGACTAGCGTCGGGGGGACCCAGATGTTCCATCCCAACACTGGTGAGATGCCGGGCTCCGATGTTCGCGAGACAGCATGGCGAAAGAACATATCTGGGAGCATCAACAGCTCAGGTGGAGGCTTCAGTAATGTGTTTCCTATACCAGCTTACCAAGTTCAAAATGTGGCCTCTTATAAACATATCGAAAATGGTCATCTGAAAACGATGCAAGACCGCTTCAACGGTACAGGAAGAGCTTATCCTGATGTTGCGGCGCGAGCCGATTCGTACAGAATTGTTCTCAACGAGAAATGGAAACTTGTGGGGGGCACTTCGGCTTCGACACCGGTCTTCGCATCGATCATCACGCTCATCAACAGCGAGCGTATGCATACTGGCAAAGGACCAGTTGGATTCATCAATCCAGTCCTCTATGCCAACCCGGAGGTGCTCAACGATATAGATACCGGGGAAAATGAGGGATGCGGTTTTGATCCGGCGTTCAGAGCTACGCGGGGTTGGGATGCTGTCACGGGGCTAGGGAGCCCAGACTATAAGCGAATGCGAAAGCTGTTCATGAGTCTCCCTTAGATTAGTCAAACTTCATAACAAATTTCGAAATACATTGCGTTGGACAATACGGAGTGGGACCCACGCTGACATCACGGTCTATATTTGAGTTTTTCCCAGGCGTAAGTCCCCAATATACAAATCAAATCAATGCCAGAGACATCGCGGTCGCCCTGTCAGCGGCGTCAAGCCTGGCTCTCATGTCCGTTGAGATTTTACTTGAGGAGATTAATATAAATAAAACTACTTTCAATTGAATTCTACCATACCGCTGATGAGCCACGACTTTAATCCTCACCAGTGATTCCCTCGACAATCTCAATTGCCCTCTTGAATTTCTTCTTGTTCTCCTCTGTAGCATTTACATCGCTTTCGCCACCACCACAGCCTTGAGGTCCTCCATTGTGCCGTTTTAGATCTTGGCTCGTCCAAGCGATACTAGTGTCGAGGCCGTATATATCTTCACTGCCGGGAGGGTACTCGGTAGGCAAACTTTGCAAGATATCCTGTAACTCATCGAGCGCAGCCTGATGGTCTGCGATAGCGACCGTCTTTTGAACTGGCTCCGCTAATTCTAGGGAACCAGGCGTGCGGTTTGCAACTGATATGATGAGTTGGTCATCACCAACATCAGGACCAGCTGCCATAGTGACAATTCTGCTAGGTGTAGGTGGGGCAAAGCCTCCAGTGATTCCTGGCACTATTAGCTATGTGGGTTTACAGTGTATAGGTAGTAACTACCCCGCTGGAGAAGGAGGCTAAACTCGGAAGGCGCCATCATAAAGTGAGAAAGTCAATTGATAAATTGTTTTAGATGTACTGTGTTTGACGGAATGTGTTTGAAGAGAGCGGCAGACTCTTGGAGCTTTATGTATCAGTGAAGTGATCTGCATTGCAAAGCGTAAGGACACGTCATACGCTTTCAGCTGGTATTCAGAGTGAACTGCAGACACGAAGTACCCGCTTTTGCACGTCATCTGCAGTTTATTTAGTGGATCAGCTGCAAAGTTCAAGTAAGTTCATACAGTACAGTAATAGGACAAAAGTCCCAATCAAAAGCACTTTTCTTACTAAAACTTATTACTTTTAAAGCTATATAAAAAATACTTATAAAATAGCTACTAACTAATAAAACTGTCTCTA